>JAGFPH010001444.1:11449-24884 GCA_018207615.1 Philaenus spumarius
CGTATATATAATAGATAATATTTTATTATTTAGGCAATATAAAGCGTATGATGTAAATTCATGAACTTCAAATATTGCGTGCAATGTACTATTGATTTGTTTAAACAATGGTCCTTACTACTGAAAAAGTTTGTGCGCGATACCTAGCGGTGCTTCCTGGAAACCTTTAACTTTCTCAATATTATACATTAAAATTTAAGTATGATATTGTACTATATATTTGACCCTTCTAGGTTGAGGTTAAGTATAGTGTCTAATATAACACTGATTTTCTTTTTTCTTTATTAATTATAATTTTTATTTTTAAAACAATTAAATACATTATAAAAACTAAAACACAATGGTTGCTTCAGTTTAAGAAATATTTTTTTCTCATTAATTGTAAATCTGTAAAAACTAACACTACTTTTTTTACTTTAATTTCAACAAACCTTATTACTGAAGTATTTTGAACAACCATTGAATTATAAATATTATTTATCAGAATCTATTTCTAATAGTGTGATTATCGAACCTCTCAATACATGGTTGAGCCTATCATTTTTTAAGGAAATATGTTCGTTACATTCTTTAAACTAATTATTTATATTGCAATCTGTTATTAGGATGATGAATAAATTGTTCTTAAAGTAAAATAAAAACATTAAGAGGTTATAAATTTCTTCTCAGAAGAGTGCCATCTTCTAGGGAGCTATAAACATGTACAAATGAATACAAGATAAATTGTGCATAGTGAATTAAAACGGTGATGGCGCCTTTCTTACTTCAGTTTATTTTTAATTTTAATTCAAAGCCCTTGTTTATTTCTAAAAAAGCTACATAATATCAACTAATTAAAGTCTAATGAAATTTTTATTATTTACGCTTAATAAAACACGGGACAACGGCGTATAACATATAAACAATAATCTACTTTTTTTTATTAAACCTTACTATTTTATTAAATTAGGCCCAATCTGTAAGTTCCAATTATTTAAAAAAAATCGGTTGGGAAATAAAAATTACTTTTAGAAGTAAAAACTATCTGTTTTGCATCACATTCAGTAAGAAATTCTTGACCTTTTACAATTGATGAAGTTTTTGTGAAAAATTCTTCTCATAAAACCAGCAAGGAGCTCAGAAGCAAATCAGATATTATTTCATTTATAAAAACAAATCAAAATGTGATGGTAATTTCAAAAACTTGTAGTTGTATTTCTGTAACTGTAACTGATTCGTGCATTTCTCAACGGTACATGAGAACTATATAAAACTGTACAAGGAAATATATTTCGGTAACAATGATTGAATTGCGAAGAGTAAAAATTTTAAGAAACGGCTGTACATCTAGTCTTCTAAGAAATATAGGAAATGCCTGTACTCTCCTTTGAAATCTCTTTTTATATTAAATGTTTCGTAAAACGTAGTTTCAGAATTTTTTATAAATAGCACTATCTTCTTATTTTCAAATTTAATAATGTTAGTATTTTTTTAGTTTTGATAAATAAATAAAGCACTAAAAGGTACATAAAAATCATTTTAAAACGAAAAATATATTAATAATTCTGGTTACAAATATCATAGCGATTCGTTCATTCTCTTTCGAGTTTGTATTTCAATATAATATTGTATAGTTCATTATTATATCGTGCCGAAGAAGTAAGCCGTTAAACGATGCTTTTAGAGTGTTTATAATTCCAAGGAATTTTTTTCTTATAAGTTGTAAAAGCTTTTAAACACTTACCGTTTTTTGTCGCTTTGTTATTTCTTGTAGTCTAGACTACACATGTTACGTCATCGTTTATTGCTTCTCTAAGTCATACAACTTTCCTAACGTAAAACATAATTATGTAAACACGGAACTCATAGCAAATGAAATGCAAAATAACAAATAAGATAAATATTAAACGTAATGAATAATGATAGCTTTGTTACTGTTAAATACCTCTAAATATTCAGGGAAAACATTTTAATTAAAACGGATGTCTAAAATTTAAAAAAATAACCTATAAGAGTAATCAAGATTTTATTTAACTTTGGTATTTCTACTAAAATAAATAATTAAAATTCAAGAAGCTATATGTTGTTAAAACTAGACGTTTAGTAGCTGAAACAAAATAACAAATAACAAATATTGAGCCTTACGTGATCTTTTTACACCTTAAGCAGCATACACCAAGAGCTTTCAAAAATAATTAATTGTAATATCATTTGTGGTTGCTGTGAATTATTTTATAATTTTTTTCTATTATATCCAATTAACAGAATATAATAACGATATTAATCATTTCCAGTGAAGGAGTGTGCTTTTGTTATATCATGTTATAATTATATCATTATTAAACTTTTTTTTATCTTCTCGAATAAAAATTTAAAAATGATGCAGCGTAGAAAATTATTATTGAACCCATCTCTCTACGAATAGATCCGTTTATTTCTGTAGAGTGTTTTCCCTTACCCAAGTCTGTATGTCAAGTCTATTTTCTTTGGGGCGAATACAGGTATTATAGTAACTGTTTTCATAATTAATTATAAAGGATTCTATAACACATATCTAGCAAGAATTATACCTCAACAAATACAAATTTATTATTGTATATATTGAGTGACCAAAGCTACTTACATTTATATATTTGTATAATGCATAATGTTATAATAGGCTGTAGTTATAAGGAAATCAAAACTTTTTGTGAATTTCAGATACATAGTTTTAAGATTAACTCGAAAATTTTGATAAAAACCTTTTCTCAGTCCCAAAAGCAGAGCTACTAACTCATATACTTAAAAAAATATATAATCTAATTTGTTGAAATTTGTTTATTAATTTCAAAGAATTTCTTTCATCTTGGCCCTGTACATTAACATCGTATTGCTCCGTCTCCTCTACTAAATCATAACTTATTCTAACAATGGTTATTGTTATTTAAAAAAAAAATATGTATTAATATCTAATAAACTTGGAGAAATATACTATTCTCACAGGTACATAACCAAACATTACACTATTGTTTATGTTTATTAAGAATATTTAAAGGAAAAAGATAATTAAATAAATTAGTAAGTTTGTTTAGTTCATTTTTTAGTTTTACCTAAATGTATCAATGGTTGTCCGCAATCTATTTATCAATGTTTCCAAGAAGGTTGAAATACCTGTTACCTTTTTACTACAGTAGATAAAACAGTTTGTTTTCCTTTTGAATTAATTATAATTCTAAAGTACAGTTTAATACTCTTTACGTTACGTCATTAAAACAATTTGTATTCGTAAAATATTCCCTAAAACATATTTACTTATCGTAGACTTGGTTTAATCTGCATAATTACCCTACACTTTAACTAAAACTTTTGCTTAGTTATTCACAATTATAAATACTAACAAGCTCTGAATATTTAAAGTAATACTGCTTAGAAAGCATGCAATCTTCAAATGTATAATGTATGTAACGTTATTACAATATTTAAACAAATGATAACATACATATTTATAAATGTTTAAATGGTTTATTGCATGTCTTTCTAACTTGGCATTATACAAAAATATATACATTTATCCGTGCATCTTTAAATTAATGAACCATACACAGAGGGATGCATTAAATTTGGGTTGTGTAGAATATAGCTAATCTATACTTCGTAATTTTGCTGTACCTCTGCTTATATTTCTTGACTTTGTAGGCTTCAATGTTGTTAAAGGGCTGGACTACGTGTCACCATACAGTAACACATATACCTAATAATCTGTATATTTATGTTACATAATTTTAGGACTGAGTTTGTTTAACAAATACAATCGCAAGATAGTTTGCGATTCAACGAAAAACGTAGATATAAATATTAGTATAGCACTGCTCAGAGCAACTAAGGTACATACAAAAAGTATTAAATTTAGATTGACTATATCATTAACTCACTAGAAAATTTTGTTTCTGATATACGATATTAATCTTTTTTATCCTTTTGTAAAATCCATAACTGTGACTATTGCTTCAAATAGTATTTATTTTCTAGATCATTTCTAATGTTTAATGTGAACTCTGTAAAGTAATAACCAATGTTTACAAAAAACAATCACGTAAAAACAATTGTAACAGATTTACGTGAAAAAATATTGCTTTCTGAAAATTTAAATCCATAATAATGATTATTATTGTAATGAACACAGTTAAACATAACGAATTTAGTTTATAAACAGTATGCAACTTTTAAAATAATAATCCGACTTATATTATTATAAAGTTAAACTTGTTATTTTATTTTGAACTTTGTTTAAATATTTTTAAGTAACAACGTTCTCAAACGAATAACTACTGTATTTTGCTCCATTAACTAAAAATCTGATATTAATAATCACCCCTTATCGAAAACGTCAGGTGTACTATATGTAACACCAATGTATATTTTCAAATATTAAACGTGTGACTAGAAACGAGTTGACAGCGGAGGGTTGGAATGGAAAGGGGGTGAAATAGAATGCAGGGAAATATTGGATGTTTGTTGAAACATAAAATAACTGTCTGCCGCAGAGCAGGGAAACTGCAGTCATCATGGTTGCATTCAGTGTAGTTGTTGTCGTAAAACTTAACCGTAACTCAAAAAGGATGTTCTAAACCTAAACTAGGCTAACGATACCTAATATTATTCCTAGTTGGGACATCCTGGTTCATATAACATAACAAGCTACATTGTAAGTATATTTTACTAAAAAAAATCTCTGATTATTATGGCATTTAAAGATAGTGTTGTTATTTAGGTTGTTGATATTTTTAACTATTTAAACTACATTTTTTGTAAATTAAATTATTTTTAAACCTCATGGAGTAATAATATTGATACTTTCGATTGATTCTGATTTCTACCATGATTTTATTATTGTATTAAATATATTTTCTCGAAATGTACATATTACAAAATTCAGTTATTTCTACTCAATTTTGTTTTTATATTCTTGGTTTTCAGTGTATTATTTTATTTAAAGTTCAAGTTAGTAAATATTCCTAATATCAATTATTTATATAAAAGTAAATATATTTTCTTATATGATGCAAATGTAATTTTGTTGGAGTGGAAATTCAATATGAATTAGTTATAAACACAACTTACAAATTTTAAGTGAAAAGGTTAAAAACCAATATGCAAAACCATAGGATATGTTTGCATATTTTTAGTGTGAAGTAAAACGGTGGTAAAATGAAAGGAGCACTCCTGGAACATGAATATTACTTCAACTGACTACTAACGTTCACCAAGAAGTCTCTTTAAATGCAATATACCTTTCCTAATGATTCTGCTTACGAAATAGTGCAGTCAATTTAAATATTGTGGCTAATATGATTTTAATAACGAGGAAAAAGAAAACTCTTTAATTACTAACTTTTAAACAAGAGATTAAGAGTTGTATTATATTTTATCATTATTATTGTTTTAAATATACATCTAAAGTGTACAGTTAATGTTTTTATTTAGGTAGTTTGTTATATTTATTTTTATTATTTCTTGTTTTCCTTCATATTAAAAAAAATATTATTGTATTTAGTGTCATTCTGTTTACATATTGTTGAGGTTTGAGATTATTTATTTAACACGTCAAACGTTTATAAGTTTATCTTTAGCTAAAATCAGTCTAGAATATATAATAAAATATCGTTATCATCTAAGTAAGAAACAGATATGTGCTTTAAATGTCAACATTTAGGGAAAAAGGATATTTTATATAATGATAAACTGAAAGTGAATGGTTTTGTAATACCTGTAATAGTTCCACACCAATTCATTATTTTCGAAAGCTCAATACAAATATTTAGTTATATAATTTGTTGTAAAAGTAATCATGACATTATTACTAATATGGTACACTGTTGTTTTAAATCTCATTGTTTCTCACATTTTTTAATTTTGAGCGAATTATCCCAAGAGTTATCATTACAATAATTTAGTTTTTGTAAATCATATGTTTTTCTTTTTACTCTTTTCCCTATTGTTCTTAGACGCTCTTTACATTGATTTAGGGTGAAGGTAATAATAATAAAAACAACAATTTTAAAATTTGTTTTATTATAAAAAAGCTTTGAGCTACGATATGAACAACTTACAGCTAAACTAAATACCTTGAAAACTGGTCTTTACCAGCCGAAGTAACAAAATGCATTCAGAGGTGGGAAATACAGTATTAGGTAAGACTAATCTTACGATAGTGTGTCTTTTGTAAACATCTTATTTTACGTTAGTAAAATTAAAATTAATTGTTTCAAAATCAACGTTAAATAAATGTGTACAGGATATAAATGGTTATTTTGCAAAACATTGTTGTGAACGATTCTTATAACAACGAAACACAAATACATTTTAAAATGTTTTAAGTGATTTTAGACAAAATAGAACAACACATTTGTTCAGATTTTTTATATATTTTTATGTGTTTTTTTCAAAAACAAACATTTGAACGTGCATTAAACATTGATATCAGCAAAATAAAATAATTGCTGTATTGATAAACACTCACCTAAAACAATATCATGTTTTTTAAATATATATTTAACTGCGACTTACTGTATTTTCTGTTTGACTTAATTATGTATACATAAAAACGAAACCCAGTTGAAATAATATAGACATTACACAATTTTAGATTATAATTTCTGTACACATAATTTCCTGTAACTAATAATTTCAATTTACACTATATATTTTAGGTATATAATAACATCATTTGTATATTAATACAAAATATTTTGTAAAATGAGTTACAGTAAAATTAATATAATAGTAAAATATCTTATATTGTTCCGTCAGTGATCTATTTTTGTTAATTTATTTGACTCGTTTCGGGAAGTCTAACCCATCATCAGAATATCTCATGAATGGAGATCGTCAAAACATTAAGTAAAAACACACACAAATACATAAAAAAACAACCCATTTAAAACACAGTTAAAATGTCGACAACCGGTAGCCATAGCTTGTACACCTATTAACTGTGTTTTATATCTGTTGTCGTCTTTGTGTTTTTTACTTAAGGTTTTGACTATCTCCATGCACGAGATATTCTGATGATAGGATAGACATAACGAAATGCGTCAAACAAATAAACAAAAAGAGGTCATTGACGAAACAATATAAGGTACTGTGCTATTATATTACAATTTAGAAACCTGGATTATGAAAACATGAATTTATTATTTAAAGAAACGTGTCATTTAAAGACACCGTTTGTGTTTTTTCTGTGATATTTTTTTGATATTTGTTTTAGTGATTAATGTTCACATGGTACAAATCAAATGTGCTAAAACAGATGTGTTTCATTCAAGACAGAAAGAATAAAATTCTAAATCAAAAGTAAAACTGTCCCCATAAGCTTTTAGATAATATCAAGTAACTTACAAATACATTGGTATTGCTGGATAATTTAATATTTCCGTAACGATTACACAAACTTGAATAATTTAAAATATTGAATAGTATTAAACACATAATTCTTTAATACCTCAATGTTTATGGTGTTTTAATTTATTTAAATAAAAACATAAACTGTGTAAACAAATTTATTTGGTAAATTGCGTACGAAATGTATTAATAAAATTAAATTATTTATATTACTAACACTGAATTTTAATTTCAATAATATTGATTAAAATCTGGAGCGGTGTTAATCCTTTATACATTTCTTTAAATTAAGTGTACATTTTGTTGAGTACAAAATAAATTGAAATGAAGATTATATTAAATGTGTATACTGTTAACAGATATACACACTCATTACATTTAATGTTAAATGAGTGTGGCCAGCTTAAAAGAAGAATATGTTACTAATGCAGCTGAAGACCAACACAGTTTCTTCTTTTTTTTATCTATAAGGAATATGAAAAGCATATGGCTTCTTGTAAAAATGTATACTCCCAATTTATTTAAAATAGAAAATATAATAATGAGATCGATTAATTTCGCTAATAAAAGCCGGACATATCAATTGGGAACTTTTAGCTTTTGAAGTTTTACTGATTTACATTTCGTAACATAAATTGAAACTGATGTTAGTTCTCTAATAAATATAGTTGAAAATAATAGAGCTTTAAAAATATGCGTTCGTAATATAGTTTAAAACTTAATTACATTTGTTTAGTAAAATTAAAATTTAATCCATGTTCTGCAAAAAATTTACCAAGCATCAGTTTCAATCTTTTCTAATCATATATATTCAACATACTAACAATTTTTGAACCTGATTTAAAAAACGAATCTACTTTGTATTAAGCGTAATAGATGTCTGGTTTACAGGGAAGTAGGCCGGACGACTTAATGGTCATGTTTTATTAATAATTACAAAAATCTTCAGACTTTTAAAATCAACTAAAACTAATTTTAATATTTAGGGTCATAAAAAAAAGATACTGTGATTCATAAAACTTTCAATACCGATAGCTTCGTGGACAATCGTAAATGCATTACATTTTGTAATTGCACAATAATAATTATGCATAATAATAATAATTCTAGGATAATTTGTACCTAGAATGTGTAAAAAGGTCTAACATTATGAATAATGAGACATGTAATGTATAATGTTTGCCCAAACATTAAATAAAATTTGAACTATAAGCAATTTTGTTTGGTTATATTTGTTAAGTTCGTTATGAAAATGTATAGTTTCTAGTTAAATGAATCATTTTATTATTTTGAATATCTTAGTTTCACAATAAAAATTTAAATCTAAATTGTTGTATGGCAACAAAAAATGCAATTTAATAGAGCGCTATATACTAAAAATATAATTGTTGGTCATTATTAAAACATAATAAGTAAGCTTATCAATGTCGTTTAACATTTTGATGCAAAGAATAATTTGAATTGCAAATTATACATTTATTAACCAAATATAATTATGGGAAATATGATCGAGACAAGAATGTGAATATAAACCAAAACATGTAACTTTACGTTTTAATGGTATCTAACCATTCATCACAGTATCTAGTTTTAAAATATAATTAGTTAATGGTATAATAAGTATTAAAATAGAAAATATGTTCTTAGTACAATCAAAAATAAAATCTTCAGAGAGAGACGTACTCTACAGTGAGAGGGGAACATATCGGAGGGGGCGGTGGAGGAGGAATGTCCTCAGCAGAAGCGCTGTCTGGTAGAGATAGAGTTGAACTACCGCCTGCAGTAACACGGGGTCCCATGTTGTCGTACTGTGGTCCTATTCTCAACATCGGATCTATTTCCTTGGTACGATGTAAAGACTGTCTTCGAGGTAGTGTAGCGAAATAAGTAGCATCTGTCCCAGTAGCAACACTAACGCTCTTACGATGAGATAAATCTAACAGGTCGGGATACCGAGGGGGCTCTACTTGAGGTTCTTGACTGACTGATACGGAAATAAAAATATTACCAAATGCTCCGGGTGGTAGGAGACTAGTTGAGAACTCTGGCGGCGGTGGGAAAACTATTGCGGGATCTGTGGTGTGACTTTCGATCGTGATATGAACGGGTTGATCCAAAGGTAAGGACTGCAAAGATTGTTCTAGTAACTCCATGTCCGGTTGAGATCCGAGACCCTCACAACTACCCGACGGTCTATCCGTACTTGTCGCTATACTAACATCTAACAATTTTTTCTCCTGATCGTTAAAACTAACACTTTCTTTTAACTTTTTTCGTCTGTGTCTTTTAGATTTTCTTCTCGTCCGATAAGCACAAAATGTCACTATTATTGTACACGTCAGACCTGTCGCGCTGAGAACTAACCAAACAATCCACAAAACCCAAGGATCTTTTTTACTAAGAGTGGTTGCAGTAACCACCTCAGGTAAAATGAGAGACACGTTAGCCGTAGAAACACCGCGAATGTTTCTCGCAAAGCAAGTATACTCACCGGCATCCGATTCACTTACGTTCATAACACTCAACGATGTCCATTTTTCTGTTTTGACGTCACCATCCTCTTCCTCAATATACAAAACTTGATCCTGATTAGTCACTGTTCCGTTACCCACTGTCTTACCATTAAATAACCAATCTACTTTAGGTTGAGGGTCGCCTACCACTTTACATCTAAATGTCACATTACCCCCTGTCTCTTCTTGAACTATTGTCTCTCCGACGGTAACTTTCGGCGCACAAGCAAACTCTATTGGTTTAACGTCTTCCCAATGCTTTGATACCATAATATTAGGCTCGCTGCACGATAGAGGGTGAGAGTATAAATTCGATGACAAAAGCCAGTTTCGAAATCCTCTCAACTCACAATCGCATCTCCACGGGTTTCCGTCTAGTGATAGAGTTTTTAGTTTTGAAATAGGAAGAAACACTGTTTCTGATATTTGTTTCAGTCTATTTCCGTTTAAATTTAAGGATTCCAACGACACAAGATGAAGAAACGCATCTCGATGAACTATCTTCAATTGACAATGTTGAAGTTCAAGTGTCTTAAGATGTGGCAATATCGGGAACTGTGTTGATCTTAGTTCGGTGATAGGATTTCCGTTTAGATAAAGGACGCGTAGTCTATCGTTTCCAGAGAAAGTGTCCTGGTGTAGCGTAGCGATCAGATTATCCGATAAATCAACTTCAACTAAAATCGTTAATTCGTTAAAAGCGTCTCTGTGCAACTCTCGTATTCCGGTACCTTTCAAAAATATCCTTTGCAGATTCAGCAAACCGACACTCTTGAACGCGTCCTTTGTAAGGTACGATATCGCGTTCCCGGTCAAGTCCAACACTTGCATGTCGGAGTCCAGGGAATCAGGTATCGTGGTAAAACCAGCGTCACGGCATAACGCTGACTTCTTACCGTACGTCCATTTGCATCGGCAGGATGTTGGACAGTCTGTCCAATCCGGGGTAGAGGAGACCATGGTCGTATACAGGAGGACGATAAGAAGTCCGGCCGGCCCAGAAACCATTATCTGTGTCTACACTGGTCATCTTGTAGTCCGGATAGACACCGGCATCAGGGACCCCTAAAAACATTTAACGAAGTTCAGTAATTGTTAGACAACTTCAAATAACTCTACTTAATGAAATAAAGTTAGTTAGTTTTAAAAGTTTGAAAGGAATGAACAAGTTTGATGAATGTTACAATCGCTAAATCAGTTATACTGTATTGTTGTTTTAGTTTCAAACTCTGTAAAATATAAACTTTGTAAAATAGTTCTTTTAAAATAATATTTCACTGTTTGTATCTTGAAGGCATCAAATTGGAATCAACAAAAATTATAGATTGTTCGGCTTTCTACCTTTACAAGTGCGAAGATCTAAACAGCTGCAATTATTGCATCCAAAAATTATGATGATTCTCCTCATGTTTACAGTTAGTTTCTGTATATGTTCGTTTGATGACAACCAAAGTAAGTGTAGGGTTAGTGTGCTAAATTTATGATTGGTAAATGCTGAATTTCTTATTTGTAGTAAAAAGATAATGTGTTGAGAGGAAAGATATGCAAATATAATGCAGGGTGAGATAGACCACTTCAAATGTCATATATGTAATAAAATTCTAAAAATTTGCTTAACGGAGAGAAATCAGATGGACAAATTCGTGAGTTTGTATTTCAATATGTTGCTAAAACTGAGTACAGTTATTTTAAACTAGGCTAAAATGATTGTCATTTGGTTTAAACTGTTGGTATTTATGCCAAGATACATCATTACTCATTCAAAAATAAATTCCTTACCCATTTTATGAGCGTAAAAAAGGAATAAATTCCTTACCAATTTAACGTGTTCGTTAATTGTTTCTAAAATGCATTTCGTAAAGGTCAAAATTGTATTAATTTTAGTTTTTTTAGACTAATTTTCAGAGGTTTAAATGCAAGTGATATCAATTCTTTTTTTTCCAAATGAATGTTCTATATCTGCTATAGATGGTCAATCCTTACTTTTTTCAAATAACAATTCATTATGTTTAAGAAATAGTCAGCTGATTTTATTACAAAGGAAAATTAGATATTAAAAATATTCATATATTTTTAATTTTTGATTTATTTTAGTGTTACTGGGAAGGGAGTTATTGACGAAAACAAATAAATATAAAAGCAAATATGTAACAATCTAAAGGGCATGCCTCAAGTTGGTGGGGATAATTCTGAAATTTAGAATAGTGTAAAAGAAATATTATGCCTACAAGTATATAGCAAAACTGATAGGCGTTAATTTAAAATACATAGATCAGATGTTCAAAGATATTCAGTGTTGGCACAATAATTAGCTAAACTTGCCTACTAACTGCTATAAATGGTATTTCCATTAATAGATTTTTTAATAATGAAGTCAAATTAATTGTATTTCAGATTTTTAGGATAGGTTCTGATTTAGGTGTAGGTCCAAATTAATGCTAGTGTTTTTTTTTTTTTACCGTATATAAGATACATCCTGTTATATCATAAACCTAATACTTTGACTATTTAATGTAGTTTACTTTCTTAGTTTAAGGTAATGAATAATACTACACCTTTATGAAAGATTAACGCATTGTTAAAATGTTGAAGCAGCAAGAGGTTTAGCATGCCTGCATTGATATGTACAGAAATATTAAGCTTTTTTTAATGTATATAATAATATACATTTTCCTTACATAAGCAGTTATTAATGATTTTAAAACTTTAAACTTGTCTGTTATATCACTTACATCTACAATGTATTTGCTATACATAGCTAAATACCTTAAGGATTCTCCTGAACTATTAACTTTAAAGGTGTAGTTCTGGCCTCTACCCGTAGTTCCAAAATTGAACACATCTCCAGTGCTGCTTGTACACCAACTGAAACAACAAAATATAATTTTGTCAAAAATCCATTCTAAAATTTTACTTAACATAAACAGACTAGAATAAGATAGAAAAGGAGAATAAGAAAATGTTACAGTAAAGAAGAAAATAACATTTATAAACAGTTTTAACCAGTGCAGTAAAATGGTTTACTCTCCAAACTAACTGCAGTGTCGAAATGAACAACTAACTGCAGCAATGAATTATTAACGAAATATTGTTAATAACGAAAATGAGAAAGAAACAAAATGACTTGTTATATGCAATCTAACTAGAGTTTATGGGAACATGTAGGTAACAAAAATACTTGTTATATTTTACATCATAATATTATTTATAAGTTTAAGTGAATCATCGACTACTCCTCACTCTTGTTCAGTTGTGTTCTTTTCACCCTTCTTGGGCGTAGGACTTTCACTATTCGCAGTTATTCACATACTAGTAACATAGTCCTTTATTCAGCGAAAATCAATGACAATATAGTAAAAATTAAGCTAAATTTCAAATTTATAAAAAATATGTATACATTTTGTATCACTAAGGAAAGTTGTACAACGCTGTACAACAGATTAAATAAAACTTTTTTCGAAATATTTGTTTTCGGTTTATGAACCTTTTTACATTTTATTTATTCATTTATTAAAACAAATTCTAATAATCGTAGCTGTGTGTATGAAGAACGAGTAGCATGT
>JAGFPH010001444.1:24894-99909 GCA_018207615.1 Philaenus spumarius
CCGATCAAATTCTAATAATCGTAGCTGTGTGTATGAAGAACGAGTAGAATGTGTTGGATGCAGCATAGTGGTTGTGTGATGCACCGAAATCTTGGTCCACACTGTTTACCCTCAGCGTAAATCAATATAATCTTTGCGCAGCAGTAAGAAAGTTAATGTTTACTGTGCATGCGCGAACGCGGGTGTGAACAGGCGTGGGATTAGGGTTGCTTACGGCTAGAATATTTAACAAGTTATTAAAAATTTGCTTCAAATCACGAAACAAATGTCTTTTAATTCTAAAACAAACGAACAGTTGTTACGTTTTTACAATTATTTTTTTCTAACTGTTTGTGAAGTACTTGTTTCAGTATTTATCTTCTTTAGTACATTTTTGATACTACAGGTTAACGCTTTACATAATATGTTGTCCAATTATTTGAAGCCTGCAAATGTGGTTACTATTCAATTGTATTATGTTATGTATTAACTTCATTTGTTTCTGTGTCTGTATAAATTTTTGATTCTATAGTTTATTTATTTATGAAATACATAATCCTATTTTTATGTAAGCCTATATAAATGTTGTAAATTTTTTAATTTCATATATTGGGTTAGTTGGATATTGGGAGGACTAGAGATAACTAAAATGTTTTTTTTTTTGTTTTTTTTCTCAAAAGGTCACTCTCTTTTTTTCTCTCTCCTACACACACTCTCCCCTTACAAACATATTAACTACTGTAAAAAAACCCGTTGCAAGTCCTTCGGTCCGTTGATTTTCAAAAGAGATTCGTCAATTATTAAATCATCGTGATTTCGTTTACACTGTAGCATGGCAAATGTTACCTATGTAGCATAATCCTAAAAATCTTGTGAAATAGAAAATAATAAGCCCTAAAGTCCGTAATTGACATACTTTATTAAGTCATAATTACAAAAATCTAGGCTGTATTATGGCAAAGTGTAAGACGGTCGGACATCGGAAAACAAAACGCTTTCAGTCGATAAACATGCTTCTTGATAAGCTAAATAGTTGTTCCCTTCTTGGTTCATGATGATTACTATTACAAAGCCTTGTGCCGTAAATTATACCTTAAACTTGTGTTGGTGTTTGACATGGATGTATATGAGGCTCTTTGTTAGACTTACTTATAAGCTAACGGATTGGATGCTGTCGTTATTAAAATTAGTTCTGTTAAAGTTAGGCTATTATTACTTGTACTCTGTCCGCTATTACGAATCTGTAATACTTGAATAACATCTGGAGTGTTTCCAATCTATTTTAAACACCTCATCCTTCATATCCTGCAACTTTTAGACTTATAAGTATTATTCCAGCTTTATATTAATGTATTGAGTTAATTATTCATCAACATTTAACCTTGAACCTTAGTATAGTACTCTTAATCTTTGCAATCCTTGTTTTATTCTGGCTCCTATAGTTTTCTTTTTGTAAGATGAAGTAAGATTGACTGCTATTTCTCAAAGAACCTATTATAACTTCATAGCTCTTGTAAATCATTTTTTGTGGCTATCAAAATTAGGAAATTTAAGACTGGAGTCCATTTGTTAATCATTAATTTAGTCTCTCGCTCAGGAAGGTTTTCGCTTGTCAGTGAGGTTGTAAGTGTCAGTGAGAGTAAATCTATCGAAAAATGAGCCCTCAGGGGTCTTTCTTGGGACCATAGTTGTTCAGAATATTACATAAATACAATTTCAACAACTTTAAATTCTGAAAATACTTAAGACATATGACTTTAAGGTAAAACACAGAATAATAATATTCTTTTTGCACCAATAATGATATTCAGAAATTATTACGACCCAAACGTGTGATCGAAAGGAAGTCGGGTGTTTACAGAATCAACTGTGATGATTGCGACAGTTTTTATGTTGGACAGACCGGCAGGGCATTCAAATAACGTTTTAAGGGACACTTGCCGCATAAAAACATGCGTAAATTGAACTCCAACTTTGCCCAACATTGATTCTAACCACTCGTACACTAATTTCGAAAAAAAATGACCCACTTCATTTTTGCAAAAAAAAAAAACTTTAAACGCACTTGAGGAATTTGAAATTTATAGGGAGTTTAACAACTAACTTACTAAATGATCAGCTGGACTTTAAAAGCAATAGTATGTATGACACAACCCTAGGATATCAAAAAGCGGTTCTATAGTTACATTCTGTTATTAGGTAGTGTACCATGGACCACGCAACGACGTACACGTTCTACAATTGTCCGGCAAAATTAGGTTTTAAAGTTTTGTAATTATTTTGTGTTTTTTTGTTTTTGAGACGTGTGTTCTGTGTTTTGAATGTGTAATGTGTAAGTGTAACTTGATAATGAGATTACGGTCAATAAACGAGTCATAACATTTTAACGACCAAATAAGTCACATGACAGAACAATAACAGATAATATTTAATATTATTATATTATCCTATATATTAATAAAATACTGAGGTCCATATAAAGAATTCCGTTAAAGCATTCGGTCAGATTGTAAACCTTGGGATCTCAAATATTCCTTGACCAGAAAACTTTGTTTAAAATGTTCATGATAATGTCTCTGTTAGGATTAATAGTGTAGGATTAGGAATTATTTAATAATCACATGTAATAAAGAATAGTTTAAGATTTATGAGTCCCAAGGCGAGAACACAGAATATAAAACATCGTTGGGTAATAATGTAAAATATTGTTTAAGAGCTGACAGAAGCTAGGCATACTTTAGAGACCTAGTTATGTCAACTCAGTTCACTATAAAAGGGCCCTACTGACCTAGATACGGGGCCAGATAGTTTTGGAAGACGGTCGGGATCCCTGTTGATGGGACAGGGCAGTGTTTTGGGAAAGATATACGGTGTAGGCTGAAGCCTATAGTGTTCGGCGGATCCAGCAGAAACATACTAGGGGAGTACTGTTACAGAAGGTAGGCAAACAGACTGTCTAATATTCATATTTTAAGAACTGTGTTTTGGTCATTGCTATTGTGAGTGTTTCGTCTTGGGATATAATTAATAGTAATTATAGATAGAATCAGTAGTGTCGATATTTAAATGTAAAGTCAGTTAGCGTTGTTATTTAATGTAAAGTCAGTAGATGTTGTTATTTAATGTAAAGTCAGTTAGGTGCTGAGTAGTTGTTTGTTAATTGTTAAAATAGTATCATTCTACCACTGAACCACTTGATGATTAAATATAATAGTTGTGAACCTTAGTGTAGCTTAATTTGTGAACCCTGGTTATAATCGTAGATATTTCTACCCCTAACATCTCCTTATTAAAACTTCTTAAAACATTAAAAGTTTATAACCTATGCTCATATCATACTTTTATAATACTGCAATCCGTTCATGAAACTAGATTGCTGGCATTACTGTTACACATTTTGTTTTTGTTCTTCTAACATAAGTGCAAAGAGCACAATAATATACTCAACTAAGCTTACCATACCATTACAACGTACTAACAAGTTTAACAAATCGTTTAACATGTTTACCATTTAACGTTTATGGAATTCTGCCGGACGCAATTAAGACGGTCTATTCCCGTTTTCAAGACTTCATGTCATATTTATTATACAAGAGGAGGACGTATACCAGTTTCAGGGATATATTTTCTAGGAGGATGATTATCGCTTTAGTCGTGTAATTGAGTATGAATGTTTATAGAAACAACAATTTCAATTGTAATTTTAAGTTAATCTGTATGATTTTTTTTATCTGTGCATTCCATTTTGTATTTTATTATTAATATTGTTAAATTTTGTTGAATATATGGATTTAACATAAAGTTTTATTTTGATAAGTAATTATTAACCTTCTTTTTTTAATATCATGGTTAAATATAGTACATGATACGTGTATGATACATATTTATAGCAATAATATGATATTGGGGGAAACATGGATGGTTCGAAATTAGCCTTTAACATTTAAAAAGGAGACCTATGCCGTTATTTTAAAAATGCACTTGCAGAAGAGAAAATAAATGATTAATTATAGTCGGAAAATAACAAGATTAAATTAGAAATAGTTAAGTTTAAATAATCAGTCTTACTTTTTATATTTCTTTTGCAGAGAATAATTAAACTCCTTCTTTCAGTAAATCTCTGTCTAATTCTTCTAAGAAATTTTTTAGTGTAAATGATAATTTTGTTTTACCAAAACAAATGTTAAGTTCTATTGTTCAACTAGTAATGGAATTCTTCTTTTAAAGTAAAAATTAAAACCCTCTTTTGTACTCTTAGTTCTTTATCAGAAACTGTGTGTCAGAAGTTATCTATATTTTGAAAATATAGCTATAATGTATTAACGATACGATCCAATAAGAAAATAGTTGTTAGTATTGTGAAATACTGTTTTGTTTCAAAATCAAATATAACTTTACTGAAAATATAAAAGTTATTACAACTCTCACATTCACAGAAGGGAGTTATTTAAGTTATTGTGTGACTCATTGAGCCATAACTTTGTTTGAACTTCTATATTTAAACTAAGTAATTTAAATTGTTAATAATCTAGAGTCTAAAACTAAACACTTGCTTAAAAGTGATTGTGAGATTATTTCTGAAGGCTCAAAAACTGCAATGTAAATTTTACTCAAAAAGTTTTTCCTTGTTTAAGATTCTATTACTTATATTAACTCTACTGTAATTCTGTCAAATTCTGCAAAGTAGGAATAATAAAAGTTACAATTTATCAATACAAAATACAATTTGTAATTAAATAAATCTCTGTTGAGGAGGGTTAAATATAAATTGTATGTTTATGTTATGTGAATATGGTCTTCGCATTATGAAATCGGTAAAATAAATGTAGAGTAATTTTAACACTGATATGGTGAATTTAGCACAACAAGACCAAGTATATATGCTAAATATAGCTCAACTTATATTACTTTTACCATTCAAAATAATTCTTCTCTTTTAATTGTAACCTCTCAACAAGAGTGTGCCTAAAGAAGTCGGAGGGAGGTGTTTGTAGTAGAAGTAGAAGTCGGAGGGGGGCAGTGGGATTTCAGACAAGTTAGCACAGTATTTTTTTTTTTTTAATTTGCATATAATATAAGTAGTTTACTAAACAAATTAAATAGTTTGAAGTATTATTTATTAAATAGATGTAAATTCGAATATGATTTGTTTGCCTGAAACATGGATAACCTTACACAATTAAAACTTATTTTTAATACGTCGGATGATCATTACTTGACAACTTGCTTTTCAGGAAAAAATAAGTCAGGATGTGGAATCGCTAAACCGTTTGCAAATTGTGTCATTTCTAATCCTCTTACTGATATCAATAAATATTTTATTAAGAACCTACTGGTTAAAAATAGAGATAAAATTCCTTTTCCCAACCTTCTAAAATCCTTGAGTAATTTTAACGAGCCACTTTGACTGGTTTGACGATCAACTTTATTGTATTGACAATATCTTTACAAATTTTACTGCAATGAGAAGTATAATGTATGACCCTTAACCATGCGACCACAAAAGTCTTTAAATTTTAATTTAAAATGATAAACCCCCATGAATAAAAGAACAATATTACATCCTGAAAGATTTTAAACTAAAAATATAAGCAATTTTATTGAATGTCTAGGAAACATAAAATTGCTTCCTACTAACTCCCCTATTCCGGACATAAAACAAAAATATTAAAGAATTCTTGTAGGGTAAAAAAAAACTAAATAGAAAAAATCCCTGTATAACCTCTGGGATTAACGTGTTAGAGACCCACCATTACCACCGGCTAAACCTTGTTGCTTTTCACTTTTAAGTTGTATTGTAGAAGTAAATTAAACTTTTAAGAAAATGGCGTATACCCGATACATTGTATATTAAAATAATAAATCAAAGCTGGTTTTGAAATTTGTGTGAAAAAAGGCTGCAAGAATTTAGAAGTTGAGGCTTAAGAGTAAAATATATATTATTAATTGCCCGTTTTTAATTTTCAGCACCTTCAACAAATTGTGTATTCGTACTACAAATAATTTAGGATTATTTCCTAATGAATTATATGATAAAAAATTATTAAAACATTAATTTTCAAATCATATTTTTCTAAATCCAACCACTGCCAAAACGTGTAGTAAGTAACTAGATTTAAAAAAAATACAAACGCTCTCTGTTGGATGTTTTTCTCATCCTGGTGTTTAAGACGAATCAATTCAGAAACTGATTTTTCAGTCGAAGAAACTCGTTAGACTTGACAATGTTTTTGCATTGAATAACATAAAATTTAAAATGCTGGCAGTCTTCTAAAAACTTCATTGTGTTTAAGACGATGTCACCTCAAGATTTGCACAACATTTTTTTTTTAGTAATATTCACTTATAATTCCCATTTAAAAAAAGTTATATAAATAATTACCGTTCAATATTATTTTTTTCTAAAGTTTATGAAAAAAAAATCCTGATCGGATTTTTAAAGTTTTGAGGTAAATTTTATATTTTACCAGTGGATTTGGATTTCGGAAAGCTTCTCTATGGAATCTGCAATATATATTAGAATCTTTAACTTGCTCGTTAGGTAAAAACATTCAGATAGTTTCAGTGATCAGTTTTGGGCATTTATTGGTTTTTATAAGTAAATGATCGATCTTACAATATTGGAAAAGAAACAACCATCCAAATTGCTTCTGACACCAACAGTTTTGGGCGAAAATATCGTTGAACGAGAAGAATCTCTCACATCATTATTTATTATATCAAATAATTCGTTTTTGGCAAATAAATAATATTAAAACTATTAATTAAAATTCACTGGAAAATGCCATAAAACTAAATTATAATTAATCACTTAGAACCAATGTTGTACTCATACAAATTTCTGACAGTTTTAATTGACGAAAATATAAACTGGAAATTTAATTTATCTTTCTTAAGAAGAACTTTAATTTGCTTCTTTTGCCTTCGTGATATTTTATTAACTTCCAGTTCGGATTAAGTTAAAAGAATTAATTTGTGTATGTGTGCTTTCAATTCAGAAACTGATTTTTCAGTCGAAGAAACTCGTTAGACTTGACAATGTTTTTGCATTGAATAACATAAAATTTAAAATGCTGGCAGTCTTCTAAAAACTTCATTTAAAATCTTAAAATTAACTC
This sequence comes from Philaenus spumarius, assembly GCA_018207615.1. Classification (NCBI taxonomy): domain Eukaryota; kingdom Metazoa; phylum Arthropoda; class Insecta; order Hemiptera; family Aphrophoridae; genus Philaenus; species Philaenus spumarius. The sequence goes on from JAGFPH010001444.1 coordinate 31,992, forward strand.
TTTCAATAAATTGAATTTTTAATAAATATACTTTGTATGTCCGAATCTTTGTAGAAGTAATTAATTATGTTGGTGCAGGACAGTACAAGTGAGGACATTCTATGGCAAATGGTTTAGTAACCGATCTAAAGGTTTTTGGCTTCAATTGTTGAAGTTGGCAAATAATCTAAAGAAACAACCTTATGCTGGACAATTTCAAACAAGTCAAATCCTACTTTGTTCAGCTTGTTTTTTACAAGTTAAAATAGTACCTCTAATAATTATAAATAACCTACATGTAGCCTTTGTATGTTTTAATTGTGTTATGTGATTTGTTTATATTGCTACTATTTGCATACCAAATAAAGCCTAAATATATTGATATTATTATATTCATTGTTGATAGCCTTAGAACTATATATATTATACATATATATTTTTTTTTCTGTCAAATTTAGTCTGTATGTTGAGTATATATACGTGATTGAGTTTACATAGATAACTGGCCTGATGATGCTGCCTGTGGCAGTGAAACATGTAGCCACATAAAAGGTAAAGTACAAATGCATACTACATTTGACAGAAAATAAATAATATATTTTGATATTATTATTGGAACATGATTTTATTAAAACACAATATTAAGTAATGTAATTGTGTATCTTATTTAGATACTGTTATTCTCTTCTTAGATTGTATTTATTATGAAATGTGTTTATGTTTACAAAAAGGGGTTAAGACTAATATTTATTAAATAATTTCAAACTCAGCACTTTGTATTTCATACATAAAATCTGAAAATAACCGTAAAAACAGCTAAAATATTATAATAAATTACAGGGTGTTTGATTATTAATTGTAACAGAAGGCAAACTTCGCCTTTAGAGAAACGTAGTAAAAAATAACATTATTGAGCTGAGGCTTTAGTCGCGCAGTTCTGAAGCACGTACCGTATTTGAGCCGGGCCGCTTTCTCGCTAATTAATTCCGCATGGTATTTTATATCCGAGCTTTAAAGCATGCCAATAAATCCTTACCCCCTTCATTAAGCCCAGGAGATAAGCAGGCGGATGTCCGGGCACTTGGCAAGCAACTCCGTATCTGATCTTGGTCACTACATAAATCGTTCGAAAATTAATGTATTGGTTTACGTAACACCAAAGTTTCGAATTGAAATGGAACACTGTTTAACTAATTTAATATTATATATTTGCCAAGGTAGAGAAATATTTAGATATTCCAGTCGGAAGAAAATTTTATTGCTTTTCAACCACCGACGCACCAACATTAATATAGGAAACTTATGCAGTACAAATCAAATATTTATAAATATTGATTCCGATAAATTGTATTGTTTAAAATTATTTAGTGGTTAAATAACACTACCAAGAAGAAAAAAAAGAGTTTGTTTAGAATTGTTTGTGATAGTATGAAGAGGTATACTAAATGTGTAACGATATTTTAACTGTTATGTTAAAACCCATATGTTCTCTACTGTATACGCATATTTCTTTTCATCGTAAATTTGGGACCGTAAACTTATATTAAATCAGGTTTCACCAATCCGATAATGTCGTTTAAAGTTTATACGTGGTAAAACGTTCAGGAAAAAATTATGTGTCTACAATAAATACTGGAAATAGTAAAATTTTCTTTTTATAAATATTTTTATTTTACTATATTAAATCATATTTATAAATAACAAATAAATGATGTATGGCAAATCAAAGGCATTAAGGTATTGTACGAAGTCTGCATAATAAGTTACTAATATTTGTATTGCTGATTCCCACTATTTATTTCACACTGTGCTTTCCAGTTGGAAAATGCATGAAATGTGGAGATTCTTTCTATACCTAGCAGTCTCGGCCGCAGCCCTCACAATCCTCTCGCACGGCTATACACATTACCTCGGATATCACAATAGCTTTAATCAATAAGCTAGAGTAAAACAGAGTCTATATTTGATCAAAGACCACTAAAGAATACCGTTACGTGGTGGCCAAAGGATGGGCGCGCAGTGTTGCCATATCTACTAGCCTCGAAAACTCCTGGTATTTACCGCTCGAGGCTTGAGAGGCTGAGCACACAGTTTAAAGAATTATAAAGGCTTTGAGTCAGTTAGAAGCGTGGGAAGAACGTGACGACGTCGCACTAAGGCGATTGGAGCGTTCAAGGTCTCGGTGTACACAAGCCCGTCCCTCAACGGTATTCTTTCATGGTCTTTGATATAGTACCATGTTAAGAACGCCACAATCTATAAATGTAGAAAAAAGTTCACAAATTGATTATTTTCTACGCTTTGGAATATTTACAATACGAACGCTAAGGCAAAGAATAATGACAGGACTAAATTTTCCCTATGAAGTGGCTATATTCCAAACATCTAACCTTCTTCTTTGCAATACTGGACAATATTATAATTCTTATCCGAATCTTTTATATTTAGTGGAACTGTTGTGTTTATAAAGCTCATAAATATTTTGTAGGTGCTTTTCAGAAACGCGTTTTATTGTGGAAAAAACTTAGAATACAATGGATAGTCTGTTCGTGTATCTGTCGGTCTCCCTAAAACTAACAAAAGTTCGAATAAATGAAGTTTCATGGCGTTTCATTAGAGTCCTTATTTGGCGAAACAACAACCAATTACGTTAAATTTAAGACAATCTCATCTATCTTGAAAAAGAATATATACTTTTTAGATTTAGCCTACTGTAAATTATATAGATTTCATATTTTCTTAAATTTTATAAAGATTTGTTTATATCTTACTACGTGAAATAGTTGTTAAGTTTCATGTTTTGTATGATGTGATAATTTGATGTACATATTTTATAATCTATAAGCATTACAGTATTAAGTTTTTTGTTCATACTCCACTCTATTGATTCAGCAAGTATAAAATTCTCTATCTCATATCATCCCACTGTAACTAAATTGCAGAACAATTACTATGGAGTTAGAGACGTTCCATCGATTGTCGGTTTATCAGTGAAACTTCAAAGGATGTTATGCAACCCTGTTACACAGAGACGTTAAACAATTTCCAAGTCACATAGAAGTTTACCGAGAGCATTCTTGAAAATCTTGTCACATAAAGCAATTCCTTCTGGAAAATATTTTTAAAGAACAACTTTGGTCGTCATGAAACGTGCTATGGTAACCATTCTATTTTTTACACAAACAATATTGGACTATTCAAATATTGGCAAAAATAATATAGGATAGGTGAAAATTTAAAACGTAATTTAGTTACTGACTCGTTCTTTTTTACTCTCAATATATTTATAAAGTAAGAATTTAATTTTGAAATAAATATTCTCTTTCATTATGGTTCATAAATGCAATGAACTAAAGATTTATTGTACATTGTAAAATCACAAATTTAAATAATGGATAATAATGTTTATTAAATAGTCCTTAAAATTTGAAAGTACAAAACCTTTGAGCTAACATTATGTGATAGACGCGTCTTTATATTTTTCAAATTGTTCCTATATTTAAAGACCTGAAAGGAAATTATCAGTATACAAAAAGAATTGATTTAAGAAAATAACATACAACTCTCGACCCCAGTTGGACAAATGAAAATCGAATATCGGAAACAAATAGTAGAACAAACATCTCCAACAAATGTCAATATCAGTAAAGTCGGGAGCATTAAAACCCTTAGTTTGACCTTCCTTTCAGGGCAACTCTTACGTTCTATATTGATCGTAAATCTTTTACCTTGGGAACTTAGGAAACTCGACGTTCATGTGACATCACGCACACTTTATTTAAATTATTAAATTTGACTTTTATATTTAATACAACAATCAATATACAAACCAATATTGTTACAATATACAGTTACAATTTAAGCAAATAAAATAAATGTAAAACGATCTTTCATATTTAACTCGGAGTAGGAATAATAGTGTAAATAGATCGATATATAGTTGTATGTAAAACGATTCACACTTTCAATACTCAAATCTTTTAGCTAGAGTCTAACTAACTTAAATTATAAATAAAGTATATTACGCTTAAAGGGTAACTGAATTGTTATCAAAAGCTTAAACATAAAAACCAATCGTAATTTTAAAATGGGTAAAAGTCGCATTTTTGTATGTAGCACAGAAAATAAATTGTATCGTTATTAAAAAAAATTATCATCACTTTAAAAAAATTGGATTTGTGGTAATCTGATATTGTATACAACTACCAAGCAATTGTGTTTTTTGTTGATTAGCTAGGTTTGTTTTTGAATTACTGTTATTGAGAAAAAATCCGTTTTTCTGACATTAAAAGTTAAAAGTGTTTAGTTATTATATCTTAAAAATAACTGTCTCGTTTTTTATTAGATACAAAATTAATTAATCGAAAACGATTGTACACACTTTTAAAAAGTTACTAAATAAATGCGTGTACCGAAATTATCTACTTCCAAAGTTATAATGTTTTAAAAAAAAAATTGCGGATTGCATACACCATATTACATACCAATAAATACGAAACATTGTATCTACAATTTTGAATCAAAAAATAATCTGAGAAAAGTTCAATGTGTTGTATTTTACTTCTTTGTTTGATTCAAACCTGAGTTGTTCTTTGGCAAATTTCAGATATGTTCACCAAAAACAAAAAGACCGTGTCTCCGCCAGAAAACAAGCTGATCAATTTTATCTCAACGAATTTTGTTTGTTTCTGAAAAAATTTATCCGATTTAAATTGTTGTTTGTTAATTGAGATTTGTATTTAAAATCTCTATATGCCAAAACTATAAGCACGAATTTACTAAAACAGTCAATAGTACGCATAATACTTAGTTGATGGTTTTTGCTATTTTGACTAAAGAACAAAACTTTTAGAAGAATGCATTTAGTAAAAATAAGTTCCAACATTCATTCATTTTTATTTTAGTATTATCGATATAGTAAAATATAATGGTCCTCTCTTATCTTGTTATGGTATAGTTGGACTAGGGTAATTTAATATTATTTAAATAGTCATCGTGTCTATCTTAAATCAATAGCAATTAATTAAATTATAAGAAATGAATGCATAATAGCTTTACATTTACAAACGATTACTGACCACTACAGAGGAACATATCAGAAATCTGTTAGCGATAAAGATAAGTAGAATGGACGTATTCCCCTCCGGTTGAAACTCGATAACTGCGCTAATTAACGTTAAGAGTAGAGACAAAGGATAAAATTGAGTTTTATTTAAACGAAGTTAATTTTCAAAGACAGGATAAATTGTACTTTAAGATGTTTATTAGATTTGAAATTAACTTTAACTTTAAGTCAATTATACAGGAATTAGTTAAAACCCTTACAAATTCCCCTAGACATTTCTACACAGACTTTAAATATATTTAAATAATTAACTCTATTTTTAATGTACATACTTCGTTTGCAACTAGAGAACCGTTCGTCTGAATGTACAGTAATTTTATAATGAATTAAATTTAAATTACGTAATTTGTATTTGTGCCATTTACAGGTATGTCATCAAATTAATCAGACTGTGTGCTGTGTTTTATGGAAATTGATTATCTCGTTATGTCCAGGTTACAAGAATGTTTGTCAGTCCATCCAGGACTAAATACATTTTTTTATAATTTTTTTTATAAATTTGAAATATACGAGTAACTTAACATCAATGTACTTAAAATCGAACAATCGACAAAATTTAATACGTTTCTCTGAAGTTAGTGGTGTTTTTCAAGAAAACGTAAGTAATTTTCTTTTTAAACTGAAATATGTTTGTTTTAATGTTTCGGCAGTTATTATGTTTGAATAAGATTTTATTACGGATTAATTCCACCATCTCTCGAATGTGGAGAGATATATTTCGAAGTAAATATACGTTTTACCAGTAACCTAGCTTGTACAAAACTAAAACGTAATAAATAATTTAAAGTATTATTAAAATAACTAAAAAATGCAAATTGTGCAGTCTACACATGAAGAGCTGCGGGCAAATTAACGTTATGCATACTAAGTGGAATAAAATTGCTTTCACTCACACAAAAACGATATTTTGCGGTTATACCTGTTTCACTTCCTCCGATTACAATAAAATATTGATGGTAACATAGGTTATAGGAACATAGGAAATAAAACATACTCTGAATAAAATTCTATGTGATAAAATTTTAAGGATGTAATGAGATAATGAGATTATCATGTTCATGTTCATAGATAATGAGTTCGGTCTCAAGTCACATTGTACGGTGTCTTAAATAGCGTACAATAGCGTTAATATCGTCTTAAATATCAAATAAATACAAATTTGCTTTAAATTAAAAAATATTTTATTGAAAAACCTTATGTGTACATAATCAATTAAAAATACTTAAACGATAAAGATGAGTATTCGCATGACGCAATGGTTGAAGTTTGCTATAGTTGGGCATTATTGCTGTGCGAGTTCAAGCCTAATAAATTAAAAACACTCGCCTTTCCATTCTACGCTACTCACACGATTTAATGTATCATAAATTAAAGAAGTTGAGCAAACACAATATCAGTTAAATAATATTTTGCTAAATACTGAGCAATTCTGAAAAAACTAACTAATAAACAGAAAACTACAATTAGTTGTTTTGAAATAGGAAGTGTAAATAAAAATTGTAAGTACTGTACTTAATACTTGGCATTTTTAAATATTTACTTCTAGGCCTAGTATTTACTTAATTTTTTCTGATTTTTCCATTGATTTTCTAGTTTTACTTTCTCACTATACTATAGTATAGAGAAAGTATAGTGATCGCAAAAAAAATCGATGTTGAGATTTTTGTGTAAATGTCCGTTGTTAGACAAACTGAGTCCAAAAAAGTGGGTTTTACAAAATGTCTGTCTGTATGTATGTATACAAAGCTAGAGCGAAAACTATTTGATCGATTTCAAACAAATTTGCACCAGACATGTCAAGTAGGCCCGTATAGATTGACGAAAAATGGTTTCGAAATTTTTTTTAAACATCCCCTTTTTGGCAAAAAAACCCGCAAAAAATCCGTTATTATTTCTTCATAAAAAAACTTCTATAACGATTTTGATAAAATATGGCTTATTTGAAGCCTTTAATGTGCCCTACCATATGCAAAAAACCGCATCTTTCTAGCAAAAATTCTCGTTTATCTAATAATAATAACAACTGAATTTTGGGGTTTTTTTGGCCATAAAAGGGGTTGTTTTTCACAAATTTTCAAAAACATTTTCGTGCATCTATACAGGCCTAATTGACGTGTTTGGTGCAAATTTCTTCGAAATCGATCGAGTAGTTTGATCTCTAGCTAATAATAATAATATTTATTAGTTAATCTCCTAGTTTAAAATCACCTCTCCTACCCCTCCTACAATAATGAAGTCACTGTGAATCTGTTTAATAATTCAAATATGTATGTGAGAAAGTATGTACCAGTTTCTGGTACCGTTTGTTTACTAATGTTTTCAGGTGAATAAAGATCATTGGAGGAAATAAGTAGTAGGCTAAATTATTTTAAAGTATTTATTCAGCCATGCCAGGTTTTTAATTAGTACCAGTTATGACCATGTTCATAGAAGTTCGAGCCATAAAATATTTTAACTTAAACGCAAGCACATACAAAACTCTAAGCAACTGTTAAGATTTGAAGACAAAAGCGTACATTTTTTTACGAGACTATAGGAGGTGCAAATGGAAATAGTATTCCTTCATTTCTCTGATTCAGGTGAGTTCTTACCCTTCAAGTATTACTTTACTGCTTGTTTATTATAAAGATTGTTATTATAAAATTGCATATCACTAGTTCACCACATCATCACTCTCATTTTTCGGTCTTGGTATTTCTGCTACTTCAATATTTTAAATTGATTTTTCTGCAGTTTTTTTTCTTCTTTTTTTATTACTGCCAATCGACAAGCCTATTGGAACTTAAGAAAAAACTAGTTTTGCCTCCATCTTCATGAAATCTACAAATCTTTTCCCCAATGTTTCAGTTTAAACAGTTTATTACCAGTAGCTATCGAAACTGCCTTCTTCTGCACTTTGGTTTTAGTAGTATTTGGTTATTTTAAAAGTTGCCCTAAGATCTTTTTACCAGTAGTACTTGAATAATCTTCTGCCAGTTTAATCCAAGATATATTCTTTGAAGGAATTACAGCATTATTTTCCCAGTAAGACGGGATTATTACTAGTCATGTTTACAAACTTTTATCCAATTGTTTCTCATCTGCTTACAACAGCCTCGTCACCAGACGGCATATCGAAACACGTAATTATGATGGGCGTCTGGCTCAAACTGATTGACCAATGAGTGAGTAAGATGAAGGAAGTGTTGAGGAACATTGCGTGTTATAAAAGAAATGTTCAGATACAAACATATAAGGCGTTAGTATTAACTAAAGTTTTCTCCGTCTCACCTAGTAGTTACTACCTTCATGTAGAAAATTATTCATCTCATTTTTCGAAAGAACTACCTAGTTCTAACTATCTATTATTCACTTCTTGTATTTAACCTACCCAATAGTAAGCGCTATTATTGACCTTACTTTGGTATATCAACTACACACACAAACTACGAGTTTGTTAAAGTTGTAAATGTAAACAAATTTAAATTTCATATATTTTTCGTCAATTGGAATTTGCAATACTTAATTATAAATTTTTGGTACTAATAACGTATCACATATTTTTGCAACCTCAATTTTCATATCCATGTTTATTTAAATATACCACTATGGAGTTTTCATAAAATTAAAATTTATATTCAGTGCACGCACGTAACACAATGTAGCATGATCTCGTTGTTTAAGCGAAGAAGGCAATAAATATAAAATAAGGCTAATAAAGGTAAAGCTCCTAGTAGAAGGAGGCTGAATACATATTTCATAAGGCGAAGATATTACAGCGGAACGTGTAACAGCGTCTTATATCAAGGGCTATTCCTGGAAATATAAGGAAATCCAGAGATCATTAGAACAATAGGGTACAATATCTTCTTCGTTAGCCATAATTGCTTTGTCTCTGGTCTTATTAGAAATATATTACATCCCCGCTGAGAATTTGTAATAGCTACTTTATCAAATAATACTGGTTTGTTTTTAATCTGGGCCACATTTCCGTAGTAATATATTTATTGTTGCATAGAAAAATAAAAGTTTGTAACTTTTGGTAGTAAATTTTATTGAGAATTAATTTAAAGCAAGAAATCTACTGTAATAAACTATATTGTTTTAGTCAGTTTAATTAATTAGATTTCGATGTAAACCAATACCAAATGGTTGTAAATGTGATAAAAAAAATTACTATATTAAAACATTATTGCACTATTATATTATTTTCTCAATCTAAAAAGTACATACACAAATATTAAAAACGTAAAATAACATACCTACACAAAATATACTCAAAATAACAAAAATATTGTATTTTTAAAACATATATGGCACTAATGTTATAGATCGTTTTCTTTTATTACTTCTTTTTTAAATATAAAAATATGCACCTTTACATATCGAAAAGAAAATATGGCTTAGGTAAAAACAACAACTAAGGTATCTACTCTAAATTGTAAAAATTATCATGTTTGATTTTTGTACTAAAAAGCCTGTCTTGTCCGATTTGAACATAGTATTTACTGACGCTTTGTGCTACTCGTGAATTACATGGGTTATGTTTCATCACTATAACAGTGAAAATCTGAACATACCCTGGCAAACCCACTAACAATATAACAAGATAATGTATATTTTATAAACTGTTTTAAATATAAATAACCATAAAAAATAACAATAACACAACCTGTTATGAATTTAGTTGAATTACTCATTATTTTCTTGATTGTACTCTGTTTCCAGAATCTATATAACTTATGGTCGGTGTCAATGCAGCTAAAGTCACTGACTTCGGTTGTCCGAGAGAGAACGTATTGGCCAGGTAGAATTGATTGATTTCTGAATTAGCCTATGTTGCCTAAAGAGTGATTAATGAAATCAAAGTTCCCCGTTAAATGAAACCATTAAGTTTAATGAAAATTTATCAACCAAGTAATACAACTGACGTGGATTAATTTCGTCAGATGTGTATCTAGGGTTACTGGCGCTTCTGGAAAGGAAGGGGATTGGCCGCCCTCCCCTCGCCCCATTAAACAAGTAACGTTTGTGAATTTTGAAATGAAACACTTAATATTACACAGCAAACAATGTTTATTTAAAAATTATAAATCTTATAATTTAATAATTTTTATTGTGTGTTGTTTAAATAAATATGAAAGCATTTAAGTAAATATTTCCTAATTATTGTAATGTTGCTATTTGTGTAAATATATAGTTTATATACATATTATATTCAAGTTAAATTATAAATCGAAATCTTTTAATAAGATATAATTTTGTCAAAAAATCAGGCCCATTTCTATATTTATATATATATTCAACATTAATTCCATAAAAGTAACTTAAGAATATCTCGTGAAGAAAAGAACCGTAATTGGAACCGTCATTTGTAGCTTTTATTTATTTATTTTATTATTTATAATCGAATTAGCAATAACTACTAATCATTTTCGTTTTTTATATCTTTTATTTTTGAAGTTTAAATTAAAATACCTCCATTAAACATAGCTATTTCTATAGTTTATATACATCTATAGACATTTCTTGGAACATAATTGCACTTCCCACAGTATATGTAGAGCGTAGAGTTCAGCTCCCCATACAGTCTTTAGGGATTAGTTAATAGTGACTAAGGCGAGCTACACATGATATCTCTTTACAAGATGGAACGTTGGAATCAAGTTGCAAAGGTTACACAAGGGTGTGATGAAGGGATCCCTCAGGATGTGGGCTCTAACAAACCACCCGTGTAGATTGTATTTACACTCTTTAATCTTATAATGTATTTTCAATAATCACAGTAATACGATTTCTTCACGCAGTTTTTGCAATTAGTTTCTCTGCACTTTTATGAAATTAGCTTTTTAATAATTACACGTTTTGACTTAAGTTATGTAAAATAAGTATTTTGTGAAACGTGTTTTACACGATTATATTTAATTATATATACAATACTATGATTTTGTATTAATTTACATGACTTTGTGGTGAATATCGTTCTCTTTAAAATTGAGATATTTCAAGAAACCTTGTTTTAACTAGATTTATTAGTAGGACTTTACTTACACAAATTAAGAATAATAAAGTAATTCGGGTGAAAAAGGAATATTTGGTACAACATAATATTTTGTATGATCGCTATAATCTTTTGAGTTGCGTACTTCTTTACATGTGTAATGGTAGATGATTTGAGTTATGGAAAATTGTAATGATTTTAATTTTAAAATTAAAGATGTTATTAGCATTTTCAAACTTTTGCGGCATTTTAATATTAATTATTCATATTTTGTAATGAATTATATTAAGAAATAGAAGATATTATTTTTGGTGTAGATGAATAATGTTTGATTCCGATGAATCCGCTGATGTTGTTTTGACAGTTTCTACTGGAGAAAAATGTTGACGCAAACCAGAATTAATCTTGAGTCAGTTTTAAGATTGTAAAGAGGTTTGATGGTGAATATTTAAAAAAAATAGGAAATTGTAAATCTTTTTGTGAGAAAAATATTCTTATGTTTTATATAAAATTGTAATAAAATATTTTTTTAAACAGTTTATAATTACGAGATGAAAAATATAGAAGACATTCTTTATACTTTGAATGTGTAAGAAAATACAAATGTAGACTATTTGCAAAAAGTGTGTTGGGGCTGTCTTATTGAGTTTTGATGAGATTTCATACAAAAATTTAAAAACTGGTCAAAAAGTGCTTGGGGTATAGTTAAAAAACGAAACAAACAATGAATGTACTAATCATTTATCAAATTTTTATTTGTAATCCTCAAAAACTGCAGAGTTGTTTAGTAACTATTTTGTTGACAATGACCGTGTGTGGGGCCGTGTATAAATGACCAATCAATATTTCACCACCTGTGACTAGTATCATGCTGTTATATCCTGCATTGGAGCAGGAGGTTGATACAATTATCAGACGTTTGAAGCCTTCTAAATCATCAAGTTGGAATGAACTGCCAGCTGATCTAATAAAATGATTAGATGAGTTCAGTATCTCCCCTATTATTTAAAACTGAACTGGTCATACGAATCCTGATCTTTTAAAATACAGCGTAGTCGTCTTTACAAAAAAACGAGCAGAGATTAAAAACTACCTTTCCCAATTAAATACACCAAGTATTTCGAAAAGGCAATATGTTATATAATTTATACACATTTTAAGAATAATAATATATTTGATAGCATCTGCTACATATGAAAGCAATGTAGGATTGATGAAATCAATCTAAACACTTCAGTTCAAGACCTTCAGAGTGCAGTTATTGTCTTGTATGACTGGTCGATCTAAATGCAACGTTAATTTTTCACCCCTATTTCTATGCAATGTTAATGTGTGTCAAAGTTGTGTTTCCTCAATTAATAACTTACCATAAATTATCAATCAAACTTACTGCCAAAGCTATATAATTTATATTTTATATCGCTATATTATTAGCATTAACAGTTTATATTGTGTAATTTCTTAGAAATTTTTCGCCATGGCAGACATTTTTTATGATAGTATATAAGTAGTTTTTCCAAAATTCTGCTGTAACTATAAAACTGTAAGGAAGTTTGAGATGCAAGTGATTTTTTTATTATTTTAGTAGCTCTAAAGTTAGTTTTTGAAATAGCTTAGTTTTTAGCAAATCTGTGTATTTAAACTTATAATGAATATATAAGGTATATTTTTAATATTGTACTAAATTTATATTAAAGAAAGTAACACTTAATATAAAAAAATGTATTTCAGCAGCAAAAATAAAAACATATCATTCAATAATTTTATCTCATTTTGTCTAAACTAAAACATTAATGTGCTAGACAATGTAACATATGATATATAAATTATTGTTATGTGTTTCCTATAATACTGGATTAAAGTAGGAGTGTTAACCTAATTACTGGGACTAAATGTACATGGCCATTAATTTAATGCTATGAGTACTATATGCAATGCTAATACCTGTAACAGGGGGTTTTAATTGGTTATTAATAAATCCAAATAAATGAGCAGTAAAGGGATTATGGGACTGTTTAATAAATCACGGAGAGATTACAATACAAACTCCTCGTGTATAGTAGAAAACATAGATTACTATTTGTTTTGGTATTCTGTATTTAAAGATTTTTTTTAAAGTATCGTTCGTTCGAATTCTAAATATTATTATAAATGGTTTTAAGTACAAAGAGGGAAAATAGCACAAAATGAATAAACTATGTTTATTTTCTCTTGCCGATCTATGGAACAATTACCTGCAACAATAGAACTTTCCCCGTCAGATATTATTTAAATTCTAGGTTAATAAGTAAAAATAACATACATCTGTGCTTTCGTAAAATAAAAATTCTCTTAATATATTGACAATTACGTAGACTTTTGGCATTTATTTACCAGTTATTAAAGTTCAAACGTTATTGCCTTTTAAATGAAAATAAAAGGAATGATTTTCTTTTGTAATTGTCAAACAATTAAAAAGTGCAATTATTTGGCGTTAATAATGCTCTTTTACTTTAATTAAGGATTTCTACCTTTAAAAAATGTATAAATATACATGCATATTTCCTATACATCGTATTTATGTTAATCACGATTTGTATATATATATTTAGGAAAATCATTCCAGCCTTGTTACGTATATTTTAACGTTCTCTCTTTCATCGACCAGTTATAATATAGTACGTTTAATCAGAAAATAAACAAAAAAGGAGGGTTTTCTTTAAATCAATGTTTAGCATATTATATTGTTTTCTTTATAGTTTATTCGCGTATGATCTTTGATTTTCCACATGATCTGCATATCGAAGATTAGGAAAAGCCTTGTGATTATTCTGACAAACATAACACGATGAATTAAATTTAAAAATTAATCTTAGGACGTTCAAAACTTCACACAATATACATAGTACATAATATATAGCTCTAACTTTAGTGTATTTTATAAATATGCCCGGACTTAAATAATTATTATATATTTAAGTAGACTATGTTCGAAAGAATAAAATTTCATATAACTGTAAATAGTTGAAAGTATGATTTTCATTAAATAAAAGTTTTAAAAAACTTAACACATAGAAAAAAACTAGAAACATAGAATGTAAAAACAAATATTAAAGTAGAGTTAAACTGATGGCTTATTAAAACAATAAAATAACTTGATAAATAACAACCTTTACCTTTGACCTTTTGCGGGACCACTTGTTAGCTTTGTCAAGATCAAAGGTCGTCCAAGTAATAAATTTAACGATGTCTAAACCGTTTGCTGTGTTCAACGGCCTTTGTTATAAGGTCAAAGTGTTTTAATTATTTTTACAATTTATACTAATTTTTTCGGTTTACGTTTATACAAAAATATGTATCCGGCATTCTTTTCTTATTAAATGATTCGAAACAAACAAAATTTAATAACGTTACATTTGTTTTCTCCCCAAAGGGAAAACTAAAATTAAATTTCATTTTGCAGAGAATGCAGATTTTATTCACATGTCATTGTGGTACACTACAACTTAGTTGTTTTGGATTATAAATATTAAATATTATATAGGATAATATAGACCAAACTACGACCTACACGCCGAATAATTGTCCGGCACAATTAAATATTTATAAGTTATTTAAAAGTGTTGTAACTGGGGTGTTTTTGTGTGTTTTTTAAACTTGAGTTATGTGTTTTATTGTGTAAGTGTACGTGACAATGGGATTGCGGTCCCGAAACGCGTCTTAACATTAGAACGACCAAAAAAGTCTCAAGACGGACCAATGAAAAGTAATATTTAATAGTATTATTAATTTATTACCTATATATTATTCAAAGTGACTTGGAATCCAAGAATCATGCAACTAAAATATTAAATACGTTCAAACAGTTTGTAAATATAATCGTGAGTGCTGAATCGTGTTTAAAGTTACTAAATTCATTTGGATATTAGCAGAACAAGGGATATGAAGGTGTGGCGTATTCAAATTTGCATACGAGACTTAAGTTTCAATTAGAAATAAATAATTGACTAAGAAATTCAGAAATATGAATATGTATCTACTATGAATATGCATATTATTTTGATGTATCTAATAGAATATGGATTTGTCCTATTCTAAACAACAGAATTTAAATGTTATCGTTAATTTCATTCTATGTTTGTTTTCCTTATTAAATATTGATTTGGCTTTTTCTATATTTTAAAACTGAAGTATAATAAATAAAGTATCAAATTTAACCTTTTCTTATACATTAAGTACATTTAAAACACGCTTTAACGTGCATAATATACGACATTAGATTTCGTTGTTTTTGCATAAATTAAGGATTTCCCGTCTGTGGTTTCTTGTAAAAACAATTGGGCTAAAAGCTTCTCCGGCACCCTTTGCGACAAAAACCTCGCATAGACATTACTTGGGTTTTGTATCGTCTCAGAAACATTTTATTGCTTTATTTTATGACACACTGCCGCCCGAGAGACTTAATTATCATAATTAAATGTAAATTTTTACACTCCTTTTGGCAATAATAATTTGTCAATTAGTATTAAAAATGCAGATAATTAGAACCGACCGATAGAAATTCAATTTGGAATTAATTACCTAAGAAAATCTTCGGTCGTAATTTTCAAAGATAAAAACACGAAATTATTCACATTAAAGTTACAAAAGTTAAACTTTTCGCAACTAATTATTCTTTGAGTTTGGTTTTTTATGTTCAAATTTATATCGGTCTCAAAACGTGTTTATTTAAATACTTAATAAGAAATTACCTTTATTGTTGTATGCGAAGTTAGGAATATTGGGTAATCGCTTCCTCTTATAATCGAGTAATATAATAAACAAATAAATACATAAAAATTTACATAAAAAAAATGAACTAACAAATAAAAAACACTACAATAATTATCACTTCTAAAACATAATGTACAAAACTGAGAAAACAAAATGTATACAGTAAAACCATATTAGTCTGAATTCAACTGAACCAAAGTTGAATATTATTATAGGAGCCTACACAGAAAATTTAATGTGGACACACTTATACTCTCAAACTCACAATACACACATTCAAGAACATCCTCCAAAAGACCCTAAAACCACCAGAACTCCCGAACGGCCCAAAACTATGGAAAAACCAACAACCCATAATCCTTCTTATACGATCATTGATGCATTTCAAACTCTCCGGCAATGAATTCCAAAGCCTACATGCTGTCACAGTTAATGGTTTACTAAACATCTCAGTTCGGTGCCTGGGTATAAGTAGCTCCACTTCGTGTGTCGGTAGAATTTACATTTCAGCTAAACACACACCATTCTGCCATACAGTGAAGCAATCCAGTGAGCAGAATAGCCGCGTGCATGCTAACAAAATTCGATAAATTTCAACGAAAACTGAGTTTAAGAATTTATATTTGTTTATAATATTTTGTAACATAATCGTCACCTCAAAAATTAACCGTAACATACATTTTGAGAACGCTGTTTGCGAGTTAATTGTACAGTCATGCCATTGATATCAGTAATGCAATAGTTAAAATTTAAAATATGGAAAAATGTGTTCTTTCACACGCTGCAAGCTAACATTTACGAAAGGCATATTTTACCTTCTTCTGAGCGTGCAAGCTGGCAAATACTTGATTGCTAGTGTCAATAGCATGGTTTTTCCAGTATAAATTATTCTTTATAATGAGTCCAAGATTTTTACTTTAAAACAATAAGATAAATCAATGCCTTTTAATGTAAGTTTCAGCCCACTCCTTAAATAGATTTTATTTTCTAGTCTATAAAACAGATGCATACAAATGTAGCCTAGCAGATCAATCTTTTATAGTATTAATATATATTTTGAATATAGTCTCAGCCATCTATGATATATAAAAGTGAGTATAAACTTGCAAATCGTCAACATGTAAGTGAAACTTTGAAAAGTACAGTATATTATATTCATCATATATATAAATGCTGAATAATAAAGTACCAAGTACTAAACCCTGGGGTACTCTACTACAAATAAGTTCCCAGGAAGACGACGTCTAACCAGATAGACGACCTAAAATACTACTTATCTATGCTACTTTAAAACATTTTAATTAAAAAAAGAAAATGAACTCAACATTGATTAATCATTGTTTTAAAGCTAAAATATTGAAGAAACAGAATATATACATAATTAATTTACTAGGGGTTATTTTGTGAGTAGAACTCCTCCTAGAGTTTTTAACCGATTTTGATGTTTTTGGTGTCATTTTACAGAGCTCACTCTGAAGTTGTGCTTCCCTTAAAATGAGCTCAATGTATGTTAAGGGCTTCGCCCCAGTGGCACTCAAAGTTGCCATGTTATTCTTATGGAAGGTCAATCTTAAGAAAGAAGAAGAAAGATTTCTTTTGATTTTATCAGGGGCACAAAAACAGCTGTTCGTATGAAAAGCTTAAAACAGCTGATTTTGATCAACAGCTGATTTTGATCAACAACTGATTTGGATCAAAAACTGAATATAATTTTAGGTTAGGTAAATCAAGCAATAGCGAAGCATTGCCCGCTCCACTAGTACTAATAATTTATTTCCAACCAATTAGAACAAACTTCTGTTTCATTTGAGATGTCATTAATATCAATTATATTTAGTTGATCGTTTAAATTGGACATAATCATATAGATTCATCAAATTTATTTGTTGTTAGTATTAATAATTTAAAGTTGAAATATATTTAGTGAAAAATATTTTCTAAAACATATAACTTGATACAACGGCTTGCAGTCATGAAATAATGTTATTCAAATCAGAAACCACTAACAACACATGTCTAAAACTAAAATAGCGTACATTTCACACGTAAAGGAAAATATGTCAGAAATTCATGTTTCCTAATCGTGTTATAAAAAGATGATTACGCGACAGTAACAATCTCTGCATGCAGCTGTTACTTATTGCTTTCTAAAGTGATACTAAGTGACAATGTGTCTATCTTTGTTTTTATTATACACCATTGACTTCGCAATTCTGTGAAAAGTATTGAAGTAATGTTAGCCAAGCACACAATTAATTTTATATGTTAATATAATTATTTCGACATTTAATTAGGTACAATAACGGGTTTCACTGCCATTTTCAACATTCAAATGCTTTACTTGTTTGAGTAAAGTGATTTTATTTATTTTTTGTTTGATTAGTCCTTTTTTCCGGACATATTTAAGGTTTGTTTTTGACTAGCATATGCATTTTCTTTTATTAAGTATTGGAAGTTCAACTTATACTTATGTAAGTAATAAAACTAAAAAAAATTACTTAAAACTTCACAGTTTCTTGAAATCCAGGACACTTTATTAAAAACGATTTACATAGTATAGATAAATTATTAAATGTATAAAATAAAGTTATACAAATATAGTTATTGGTATGTCACGCTAAGAGAGAAACCAAATATAACGGAAAAAAATAAAATATGTTAAGAAATATTATTGTAATTTGAGAAAACTAAATTAGATAACACAAACGCAAAATTGCACCTTTGTTTTCAAAAATATACAAATCCAATTCAATAGATATGATTTGTTAGTTTTCTGTTTGAAGCTAAGAAGTCACTATATACAATGATTTGTTTATTTATTAATGTTACACTTTCTATGTGCATTTCATTTTATTTCTAATGCAAATAATACAACTGGGAACGTACTTTTTCAAAATTATTTTCTCTTCGTTTTTTAAAAGAATTTATTAAATATTTAAATTTGGACTATAACTTACATTCTAAACATATTATGAACATGGTTTAATCTATAATTTAGTTTAAAATAATGACTACTAAAAACAGTATTTCTCATTTATTGAAAATGAAATTCACCTATTAAAAAGCGCATGACTAATCGTTTCTGTTTGTATAGTGCAAATTGTAACTTATTTTATAAATTAAATTTTCTATGAATACTTAAAGTTTACAATCCAAGTGCCATAAAACTTCGTTGTACACATCGCTATATTGCGACAGTACAGTTTAAGCTTAGAAAGAATTGTCTGCATTAATTAAAGTCGTAGTCAGATGTATTGTAACTGGAACAATTAAGGCAGTTTGACTGCAGAATACAATTTGTAAATGTAAACCCAAATATATTTTAATCGTGTTTACGTCGCTATCGCTATCCACCAAGTTGTTTTAAGCCGGTGTAATTTCAGTTTACCCTTGAAATTTATTTTAAAGGAGCTAGTTAGGTTCTACTCGCTTTGATCATTATACTTTTAAGCCGCTTGGTTAGGTTAGATTACTTTCCCTTTGCTTAGTTCATGTGACGCTGTGGTTTTGGTTATATATCACAAAGGCTAAATAAAATCCAACGACACTGGTTTAAAATCCTCTTTGAAATTAAAATAAGAGATCTTTGTATTATTTCCTTATAGCATACACTTCTTTGTACTGGTTAAAATAGAGAGTATCAATTAAGCAAAAGAACGATTAAGTGATAAAGTTATCCAACTAAATAGTATAAGCTATAATAATATAAAAATATAAATATAAAATTTAATGTAAATTGAAACATCTTGAAAATCTAACATCTTTAGATATGTCTGCACTACGAAAAAAACGGCATTTATGTTACCTCCACATCCATCATGCCAAAATTCTCGCTCTTGTATTATCGTTAAGTTTAATAAATGTGATGTTTATAAACTAACCAAATCATTACTTCTAATTAATTAGATAATGTAAACTATAACTTTTAGTTTAAATAATCATATTTTATAAAGTCATTTGACTATACCATAAGCTATTAAAGAGGATTCCTTAATAAACTCGTATTAAAAATTAATTTGCTTAGTTAAAATAAAACATTAAGTTTCCAACCCTCAAACGTAAAATATAGAATTCCTATGTAATTTATTTACTTATTTAATGATCACACACCAATGAAATGAAATGGCATTGAACGCAAAATAATTTCTCGCCATAGCATTGCAATATTATTTTTACTTTTTTGGATGTCCGAAGAATAGAGACAGAAATAATTTGTGGTACTTCTAATGGTCAGAGAGAGAGTTATACCTCGACATTTGACACTAATTTCTCACAGAATAGCGAGTCCCCCGGGGAGAACGTAAAGTCGCCAATATATTTCGATCACCTGTTAGTTTTATTTAGGTACAAATCTTCTAAAGATAAAAACATGTTACTTTATTCATATAATTTAAGTTTTTTTCCTTATTTTATTATATAGATGTTACTGTAATATGTTAGATATTTTAACTGTAATTTTTTCAATTCTCAAAGTCATTATTAGATAAGTAAAACGATTACATTTAGATTTAAGCTATATTAGTTTACTAGGATTTTGGTTATGTTATTTTACCGTTTATTTTTGTACACCAATTTAGGATTTGTATCTGCTTGTGGGTTAACCTATGTGCATTTAACGTGGAATGGATTATAGACGAATTTCTTCGAAACCTCTAATGCTAATGAAGTTATTTCAAACAAATTTTAAATGAACAAAGGTTACTTATATAATCAAAAGCTATTGTAAGTTACTTACTTAAAATGTGGGAAGAAAATATTATACAGTGGAAATGAAGTCAGACCAAACACTGGAAAGGGGATTTAATATCCGGCCTGTATAAGTTATATTTTTCTTGGTTTTTTATAAATAAATTACTTCAATTTAAGCTCTTTGCAGATGTTATACAACTTTTTTAGAAGTCCTTATTTGGAATTAATAAAACAATTTGCTGAACAAATTGTAAAATTAAAAGATATTTTAAATTTGGGTTAAACATAATACTTGGTTACAAATTGTTTTAAATCATTTAAAATAACAAATGAAGGAAGTAAATTGGATAACTTTTGTACTGCACTGCTTTCTATAAAAATGTTTATCACAGTTCTTAACTTTTAATTAAATCAAAATAGAATATCAGTTTTATCCAATCTTTAAAATGTTGATTTAATTTTCTATAAGAGCTTCCTAATCTTAATGTAACTTAATTTGAGTATTCTATTTAAGATATATTTAGTCATATAGCTAAATAATTGGTTTTAAAGTTAACTTTAATAATTGTATTGCATATTGTAACAAATCGTTGTTTATATAAAATGAGCAGTTTTAAATATTGAAATAACAATGAATACAATAAAACCTTGTCTCTCTGTACTCAGAGGGAAAGCATGAATCAAATAATAATGTAAAGAGATAATAATTCTCTTTGACGGTTACATGGATCACAACATGGTTCCTGACTGTATCTCTAAACGTAAATTGTCCTCAACCAATTTGCTTCTTGATGTATAGGTACAGATACCAATAAAAGTATACATATAGTCTGCAATAACACATTAATCATAGTAAAGACAAAACTAAATTTGTTCGTCACTATCAATAATAATGTTAGTTTCAAAGGTAAAAACTATGAAATATGAAATTCCGTATATATATAAAACATATAAAAATGATTTAGAATGAATAATGACAAAACTAAATAAAGACGTTTTCAATTATTTTCGTTTTAATATGTATCTATATGGCTTTCCTTTTTTTAATATAGTACCAAATTAAGTATGTATCAACACAATTATTAATATGAAATGAAAAATACTAGCAATTGTTTTGTAAAACTTCAAACAACGGAACTAGGATATAAGTATTCTTTAATATAAAAATTTATTATTTAAAACTCTAATTACACTACGATAGTGAAAATATTAATAAACAAATAAATTATTCTGATAAATTAATCACTTCTAGTTATTGTTACTAAAATGCACAAAATGGAAGTGACATTAATTGTTATATTTAATAATGGATTTAATTCTATAATCGTGACTTTTCATTACATTCATTAAAAGTCTTCAATACCTATTGCTTGAAAATTAAAGCCATCAAACGTAAGTAGGCACAATTTAATTTATTTTAACAACAAATTATAAACGATTATATTTGAAATTGTTAGTGGACAGTTTTTGTTTGAAATACCGTAAGTAAATTTCATTAGTCCCTAATTTTATTTTCCTAGTTCTCAAACATACAGTTACTAAAAAAAAAAGTTTAAAACCTTTCAATGGCTGTTATTTATTTAACTCCACCCTCGCTTGGTTTGAATACGATCAGATACATTCGTTAAAGAACGGGGATATAGCAGAAGCTCACCTTGTTCCTGATTTTCTTGATTATCCCAAGATTCCCATAGGAGTTTCTGTAAGATTCAATAAAATGGGAGACGCCCAATTTGTTTAGCATTAAGTACCAATAATGTATTTATTATTCCTTGTTTTTCAAAGAAGAAGCCTTTGGCAAGGTTAGATAAATTCCTGTAGCAGAGGTATCGGGAATAAATGACATACAATCCATGTTATATTGTTCGATATTTACTTGTTTTCTCAAGAACAATGTGAAAGGGTCAGATTTGCAGTGATTTATAGTAGAACTTGTCAAGGGAAATTTACTGGAATCCCGTACAACCAAGAATATTTTGTCTCTCCTTTTTTGTTTTGCAACTCAAGAAATTTAGAATGTATTCCAAAAACAAGTTCTTTCGATAGAAATGTATACATTTTTGCAACTTATTTAAGTTAGAAGTATTATTATGGTATTCCTTTTTCTTGTCACTATTCCAAATATTAATAGGGCTATAAGATACAATAACTTTAACTTTAAAAAAAAATGGTGAGTTTATTTTATAATGATTTCTTTAAAAAATGTATAAACTACAAATAAATTTAATAAAAATCTTACTAAAATTTAAAAAAATATAGTCTTAGATCATCTAACTTTTAAATTCTATATTTTACGAGTTTTATTTTAAATTAAGAAAAAATCTAAAATAATCTAAATAAAAAATATGTAAACAAATTTTTAGCGTATGAAAAAAGTTTTGTAAAAGGAATAAAAGGTAAATAAAATTGACTGTTTGATAAAATTTAAAAAAGAAAAATATATCAGGTCTATCTTATGATTTCTATATTAATTTCAAATAATTTCATGAATCTCAGTATTTTAACAAAATTGACCTATACATCAGTTTACTAATATAATAAAGATATAATTGTTTTAAGTTGTGGTTTATCTTTCTTCGCTCTATTTTATAAGACATTTTAAATTAAACCGAGAATTTCATATAAAATCGAGCTTGCTCATTTTTTCATTTCATAAGCTGTTTAATTACTAATTTAAAAACTCTAAATGAATGACAACGAGATTAGACTACAAATAAATGATGAGTGCTTAAGTCTATCATTACGTCTAGGACAGCTCATAATGACACATATCATAGTTGCTAAAACAGCTTTTGTAGAATCGCGGACACTAATTAATCGCAGTGAAAAATAAATGTCCTCTTTTATGAAACACAGTATCTCTGTATATTTTTTCCTACTGCTCCAGTTCTATTAATCCTATTTAATTGCTGTTTTTGTTCGTTTAAACGTTATCTACCATATGTTTTGGTTTGTTTTTTTATTATAGCAATTAATATTTGCTTAAGAACAGATTTTGAAACAGAGAGGGATGTTCAAAATGAACATTTTTTGAAATACATAATTTAGTATAAAAAATTTGATAATCATTTTGATTTGATCTTATCTATCTTCAGAAGTACCTCAGTTACTGTTATTTTGAGAACTTATTAGTTATCATTAATTAATTACTTATTATTAAAACCTTTTTTTACGAATAAATTAACTTAAAATTACCACTTTAAAATATCAGTAGAAAATGCAACTTGTTTAGAAGTTCAAATTTATTATGTTTACAGAAACCTTTTTACTTTTATCTTCCAGTGATTAATACCTACTTTTATCTTAACATTCTTTTTTTTAATAATATCTTTACTTAAAATATTTGCTTAGTTATTAGTTGTTCAATAAATAACGGCAAATTTTATTTTAGGCACGCCTATTAATTAACTATTAGTTTCACTTATAATTTAACTTACTCATGTTTATGGTGCAGTATAATTTGTTCATATTTATTACTGACTTGAATGTATGTTTAACATTTATTTCAGACACAATATATAATATATGTATATTTTAAATGTAGTTTATTAAATATAACATACAGGGAAAATGTGTAGTCTTGCATACTTGATTCAGCCTCACCACTGATTCCGAGCAAATAGGTACGTTACAAATTTTCATAAATATATATAAATTCTCAAAAATGCTGGTCATTCAATACACAAACTGATAACTTTGAATGATTGATAGACAAACATCTTAATTTTGTAAATAATATTAGGAACAAAACCAGTATTAATCACTGCAAAGGAAACATTTGGAAATTACAATTTTTCTCAGGAAAATAATGAAACATAATGATTTAAAAAAGTCTTTACAGGAATATCATGATTTGTAAAATATAATTAACAGCTAAACATTAACATACTCCATGTTTATGCCTGTAGCCATACTGGATTGGTAATACTTACAATAGAGTTATAATTACCTTTTTTTCTTTCTTTTTTTTCGATGCTGTCAAACAATTATTATTAATTATTTACCCCGTAGTTTCTTCTTTTTACGCGTTTTGACTCTTTATCAGTCATTATCAAATGTACATAATAGCTATTACACATACACTTAAACACAAGACAAACTAGAACACATATAAAATAAATACGTGGTCGGTGACAATTAATTCTCGATAAGGCTCGATCGTCAACTCGCTGATCTTAGATTGGTAAGATAATTATATTTATATCAATAAGATCACGAGTTATTGCTACCTTATTACGAGAACAAGAACGGTCACCGATCACTAGTGTAATTTTAAATGTGTAATATTTTGTGTTGCATTTAATTGTTGTGTAATACCTATTATGTATATTTTATAATGACTGATAATTAGACGCAACGCGACATGTAAAAAGAAGAAACTACAAGATGAATCATTAATAAGGATTGTTCGACAGCATCGCCAAAAAAGTTTAATTATAACTGTTGCGGTAACATATTTTCGTTTATAATCGTTTGTGTGTGCTTTCCACAGCGTTAAGTCTAAGGCTGTACAATACAAAAATACTATAGAGTAGGCATGATATACGATAGTTTATGTTTTGTATCTTAGTGAAGGTTTTATCTTATGACAAAATTTCACGAATTCAAAGTTATTTTTATTGGAACGGAATTGTTTTAATTGGTTCTTTATTTTCTTTATTATTTTGTAAGAATGTTGTACAACATTCACCTACTCAGTATTTGTTATTCATTAGAGGAAATCAATATCCTTCCTTTTGGTATGTTGCGTGGTTTTAGTACAATTAAATAATGTTGGCTAAAATAACTCAAATAAAATGTAACATTTTATAAGATGGACTAATTAAAAGATCGTATAATTTACCAATATAACAACAGATGTTTAATGTACAGCCAGTAAAAAGCCTAAATTCAAATTAACCGTATTACATTTTAGTATATAATAACAAGCTGTTAAATATTTTACTTCACGAAAAACTACATGCAAGTTTAGGCTTTAGTTATTTTATAATTGCGAGACAAAATTATTCGAGAAGTTTGTTGTGAAAACTACATTCCCCTAAGCCACTCGAGAGTCCCCGTTTCCATAACAATTCCATAGACCTACCAATCTATAGAACATCCTGCTGCACTAATGAGCTACAATTGTCAATGTCGGAAGGTGAAATAGCGGAATCTATCTTGTACACTCCGTTACTAGTAAACAATATCTAAAAATGTACAGTTAGAACGTGAATTAAATATAAAACTCATGTGTCCAAAAAACTTTTATTAGATTATTTTCAGATTTTCTGAGAGATTGGCAAGAGATTTTTAACGAATTAGTTTTTCGCAGAAAATTACAATATGATGATTTTTACAATTATTTTTTTCGCTTTACCAAAAACAAGCATTCCAAACAGTCATTAAGACAATACACTTTTTGAAGGAATATAAATCAACTGTTTAAAAAACTATTGTTGTTATTCCGTGTATATAGAAAAGAATGTTCGCTTCCGAAAACATTGTCTTACAGTAGAACATACTAAAACAATTTTGTTTATATTTCGCTGGTAATTAGTCATATTATAATTAAAGTTAAGATTATGTTGTACAAATAATTAGTAAATTACCATTTACTTCGAAAACAAAATGTGCCTGCATTAAGAAGATTGTAAAAATACTGTTATTAAAAAAAGTTACATACATTAATTATATATACAAATATCACTTGATGCTTTTTAAATAGGATACATAAAAATTATAAAACGGAAAACAACTTGGCAGATAGAATTGATTTAAAATTTGTGTAAAAAGAAATACAATACTTAACCCTAGAACCGGCAGATCGCACGAAACGTGCGATCATGACAGCACATTTGTAACGCGTGATTGTATTGAATATTTGACCCACTAAAAATCTTCCAATCTCAAAAAAACAAACACCATTGGAAAGGTAATGTTTCAAACTTTATTTTTTGTACTTAAAATTTCTTTCTAAATCGTTTATTTACATACGTAATCATCGTTGCAGTTTATTAGTTTTCTACAAATCAATCGGCGCCCGGAAATTCATACAAAACATAACGAAATTACTCAACTTTTGTCAATCTCTAAAACCCGCCCAGTAGGTTGTCTTAGTTAAACCTATGTACCAATGGATTCATCACAATTTCCCCTATCCAAAACTTTCATCAAATCAAAAATCGGACCAATAGTATTGAAGTAAGAAGGGGTTTTGTAGACCCTTGCAATTGGTCAGTTTTTCAACCAATAAACAGCGTTATTTATTTCACGTGAGATCTTTATGACCTCAATAGTTTTTTATAGATATTTTGGTATCTTTGTAAAGATAATTCTTCAAGCTAACTTCCCCTGTAAACCAAATTTGCTATATTTGAACAGTTTATTGTGTAGGACCGTGGGAAAGTGACTGCTAATACGGTCTCACATAACGTTCAAATCTGTAGCGTAACGGACTTTTAGAGCATAGGGAGACATACGAGAATGCGCGCGCAACTTGTACAGACGAGAGTTTGCTATATTTTTCTAACTTTTGTTATTCAAATACTTCTAAGTCGAACACTTTTATGAAAAGATAATTTACAAGTATACAGTTCAGTTCTTTGATTTATTCTCTACACTTTGTTATAATAATATTTTATTTTTGGGCACAGCATATATTAGTAAATTACGTTTCTAACTTGGCATACTTTTGATAGCAGACTTGTAGTAAGAACATAAAATCTCGTGTTTTCAAAATAAAAAATTTGAAAATGTTAAATGTTTTTATACAGTTCTATTTAGAACTAAATTACGAAACTTTTTTACATTTAAGGAAAAAATTACAAAAAAATGTTTACTACTTTTTATGTAGACTTAAAGTTGAACTTTTATTTTTCGTTACTGAACATTTTTTGTTTCTTGAGCTAATAACTTTCTAAATTTTACATCTATAATTTTTTTACTGGCATATACAAATTCTTTGAACCTTTCGCTACAAAAAAGCTATGGAACACTTTTGGATTGGGGTTAATTTACTATTTTTGGCGAATTTTTTAATAAATGCTTGCACACGCCAAAAAATCCATTTTCGTTAACATTGCCGGTTCTAGGGTTAAATACGTAAGTTTATTTTATTATGTATGAAATTTTAATAGTAATAATTAAAAGTGGAGTTTTAAAACAAAATGCAAGAATGCAGCCAAACCCGCAATCTCAAAACTCAGCAGTGCTCTAGTGAATGCAAATATATATTTTTTGCTTTCGTAATGTTTTAATATATATTTTGATGTGTAATTTTGTATATTTTTGTATTGTTGAAATTTTTCCAGCAAGACTAAAGGTTAAGTCAGAAAGTTTCTGTTTAGCTATGTAAATCCTTAACCAATCAATAGAAGGATAATTTGGGTAGACAAGAGGCTCTCGTTTATCTTTTGAAGTAATCCAATCCTGACGGGTTTATAAATCACAGTTTACTCGTAATTAATTATTTTAATAATACCCTCTCAGCTATAATAATATAATCTTAATAAGAGTTTACGTCCATGTGTATTATACAAATAAGTTTATTCAAACAAGTACATACACTAAATTTTGTCATAACTAATTACAATTCGAAATAATTCTCAAATTAAAAGATTTATTCAACAAAAAAAGAACACACTAAAATAACTACGATTAAAACTAGCTAACATTTACCCTCAGATTTATGAGTTTAAATAACATTAAAAAACTAAAATTTAATACTTCGTGAGTAAGTGGAGTTGACATGATCGACATTTTACGGATTTAGTATTTAGTATTGTTTAGTATTTATAACACTAGTTTCTATTAATCTACCAACATAATCTACCAATATTTAATATAAAAACATAAGCTAAGAACCTGCTTTAAAAAAATGTTATATAGTACAAATGTGTGCAAAATATATTTATTATATATAGGTGTATAAATTTATTATATATAATATTCATCGCATAAATTTATGATTTGATAAGCTTTTTAAGATATTAAAAACATGTTTTAAGGGTGGGTTGAATAAAACAGCTGTATAACGAAAAGAAGCCATGTATCTATGTTTTTTAAAGTCTGTTAAACTCAACTTCTTCCGATGAATCAAAAACTTTGGTTCAAGATGACGTTAAGATTAAATTGCCGTCACACACCCAAACGCCCCCTGTCGTCGACACGGGCGATAATCTTGATTTATTCATTTCTTATTTTACGAACTTTATGGAAATCGCAATTGTGAGAATGCATAAAAGTTTTAAATAGCCTATGTAGTTTTCTATTTTGTTTTTATTTTACTAACGAATTTTTAAAACATTTCGACAAAACGCTTAGGGTTCTTTTCTTTACATGAATACTTTCAATGTGAAATAAATTTAAGGATTATTATTATTTAAAATTGTAAATTTATTCAAAACTAAAAAATAATAAGCAAAGAAATTTCAAACAAAGTTATTAAATAGTATAGATTTAATACTACCATTTTAACCGTAAAACAAAGAACAGGAATGATAAGGTTGAATTCTTTTACAGCATTTTTTTATCATTCTATTTAAAAAAAAGAATATTATATAATTTTAAACTTTCTGCTTTTTATTTTTTTTTAGTTCTAACCAATTTTATAAAATTAATTTTAAAGTTGTAATTATTTTTATTTCTTTTTGTTGTTTTATTTTAATAATTTATTACATTTTCATACATTAATTGTTTAATTTAATAATTTATTGTTCCTTCGTTTTTATTTAAATACCCAAAAACTAATAATTATAATAATTAATAAATAAAATAATATACCAATAAAAAAATATTACTCACTGTTAATAATACTATATCCATCGTTGTTAAGGTTCACATGACACCCACATATATTATTTTACTAGAAAATATTTAAATTGTAAATACAAACTTAATATAAACATTCACTGACACTGTGGGAACACACTGCACATAACTGTTGGCTTTAGTAGTTTAGATGAGGTTTATTAAGTTTTATCTCAGTAAATAAATTATTCACAATTTTATTTAAATTTCAAGTATAATTAATTTTTCACTTTTAAAGTTTAAAAGGAGAGAGTATTTTAAATAATTTAAAATCACTACGAGCTAACCCAATTAACATGTACATACAATAATTAGCTGTCAACGCAAGCAGAACCCTCACTGAGAGAGTTTTAGAGGGGACAATTTCACACGGTAGACTTACAGGGAGCATGCGCTAAGACGTGTTGTGTAGTTACGGAGAGTTTTGGTAGATAGTAGCACCTTTCGGACTTGTAAAATATTCAAACAGCTGTTAACAAATTAATGTTTTAAATAGGTAATTGTAGTTATAAATTTATCAGCAAAAATATGTAAATAATACGTTGCTATTGACTATATACAATGTAAAGGTGTTCGCTACCTAATAACAATTCAACAATGAAACAATTTTGAGGAATAAATGAACAAGCAGTAACAATAGCCTATAATTACAATTTAAAATAAAGATTTAAAGAATCTATACTATTTGTATATAAATATTTATATCTATACTTGTTCGATACAAATATGTATAATTGTGTTTAATCTTATACTAAGAGATGGAATAATTAATTATATAATAGTGATCATTATATTTATAAAGTTTCATAATTGACTTTACATATTAAACTTATACGAATTCATATATAAAATGTAAAAATGTAACTACGCCATTAGATTTATCAGTCTGTTATAAATATTATGTTTTCAATGTTGCGTTAAATAAACAAAACAATAATCTCTAGCACACATAAATTCAAATAGTTGTGTTTTCCTTGCCCTTACAACATTAACAGACTTTTATAATCTCTGTTATTAATTAGTACTGTCATAAAACACTATTAGTTCAGA
Organism: Philaenus spumarius; assembly: GCA_018207615.1. Lineage (NCBI taxonomy): Eukaryota > Metazoa > Arthropoda > Insecta > Hemiptera > Aphrophoridae > Philaenus > Philaenus spumarius. The sequence goes on from JAGFPH010001444.1 coordinate 62,357, forward strand.
AAATATTGCATATAAACTAATAAATCGTTTAAATTTTGAAACTACAAAACATTATAATTAAGGTACGTAAAAAAAGTTTACGTACAAAAATATGTATTCCGAATTTGTACTTATTCTCTAAACCAACTATAGGTTAAATAAATTGCTTATTGTGATTTTCTTTATAAATATTTTACTTACAGACAAATCATCGTTTTAGAAACATTGTTCATTTAAATAATCCAACAAATGGATACAAATACTCCTCTATGTTCGTTAAACCACATTATAAATTTAATTTGTAAGCTAAAACTAATGCAACCCAAATATTAGTAGGCCTATGTTTGGCTTGGTAGTGAAGCATTATTTTTAAATTTAATTTTTACCTTTTTAACACAAAAGACTAATATATAACTAGGATCGAATCTATGACGAAAATTTCACTGGTCGTAGCTTACGTTGGTGCTTTTAAACTTAGAAATCTAAAAAGTTAATTCTAACATAACTCATTTAAGTTAGAACATTTAAATTAGTGTTTACTTTAATATTAAAGTTGGCAGTGTAATTCAATGCATACATTTGATAGTTTTGTATTTATGATATTGACCTAGTATTTAAGTAACTATTTAGATTGTTTTGTTTTTTCAAGAACTACAATAATAAATTGTAACTTAAGTCACAATTTCCATTAATTTAGTTTAACACTAAAATTGATATCGTAATTCATAACTTATATTTGATAGTTTTTTATTTATATGCCAATTTTTAATATGTGAATTTAGTGTTTTATTTGTTACAAATGTGTGTGGAAAAATATATGTTTAAGAGTTTGATGACAACAGAGTGATTCCTAAAATAAAAAACTTTATAATGGCTGAATAGCCGAAACTTCGTCGTTTAAAACACGACTTACGACTATTTATGACGGTATTTTTTATTAATAAATTGTAACTTTAGTAACAATTTCCGTTTACTTTAATATTAAATTAGACATCGTAATTCATTGTATCTATTTAAAAATGTTGTATTTATGATAGTGATGTTGTATTTATTGTTTTAGTAAGTTTCTACATCGTTTTTTTAAGATTTTCAATAGACTAATAAATTGTAATTTAAGTTACAATTACCTTTTACTTTAATATTAACGTAGACCTCGTAATTCATTGTATCTATTTGATAGTTCTGTGTCTATGAAGTTGAGCTACTATTTGTGTCAGTTTCTAAGATATTTTGTAATATGTACAATAATAAATTGTAATTTAAGTTATAGAGCATTACCATTTATTTTAATATTAAAGTTGGAATAAAGTTACAATTTTACTACGCTTGAACACATTCGTTGGTAAGTAATGCATTGTAACAGATTATACAAACTCGTTTATCTCAGTTAAAACATTTTTGTTAGAAACATAAAGTATTCATACTTTTACCATCAAGTGACTTGACTTAAAGTATATTTTGATAAAACCGATTATACCAGAAGAGGATGCTTAAAATATTCAAATAACGTGAACTTGCACTTAGAGCACTTAAGATTATAGGCTTTGTTAGACAAATATTTTATATTAAAAATTTATTCCATACCAAATCCATAAAAAAACTATTTTTTGGGATATTTGCGTTTTTAAACTACAATGATGACGTTTGCGGATGTACATAAATTGATATATCCTTAGGTTAAAATGTGTGTGGCCATAGGACTCTTTCAAAACGAATAAGTAAATGTCAACATTAAAACAGAATGTCTTCTTACCACAAAAATATATATCTTGCCAAATTTAGAATTTTATGTTCAATACAAATTTGATGTTTACAAATTATAGCAAGTTAAATAGAAAAATACATTTTATACAACCAACGCATTTAGTTTCAGGTGTGATGCAGCTCTGGAAGTATTATTACTTTGATATAATTGCACTATTCTACCGCTATCGCCATGGTTACAGAACAGGCAGTGATTAGTAATACAAATGCTGTATTGATTTGAACAATTATTAGTTTGTTAATAGTTTAAATTGACCAGTGTCACGTATTCGGACAGTTTGAGAAAACACATCGAATCATTAATATTAATTGTTAAAAGATGTTTGTGAATCGGAACTAAGAAATGGCTTGTGGAAAAATGGAAATGGAACTGAAAAACCTTGTGAACAAACAACATTAAAATCTTTTGTGTTAATAACTTATATTTTTCCTGTTAATTTCATAAATAGTTTTTGTTAAGAATGCGTTACTATTAAATATTGCAAAACAATTTTAAATCTAAATCTAAAAAAAACGATATCCTTTGAAAATGTAATATTTTAGTATCATATGTTTGCACAACTGTATTAAATGGGAATGAATTCACATTTATACAAAGTATTAAATCAAAATTTAAATGAAAAACAAAAACAATTTTTGTTTAATAGTAAATTTTCGTAAAAATGTGTTCGCTTTCGACTATGGAATATAGCGCTGTGTACCTAAATAGAGCGGTCAACAGACTAACAAGCAAGCCAGCTGGCGGAGGAAGTTAAGTGTTTTGTTAACGCTAGAAGTATCACAGTTCCGCATTGAATAGACACACTTTACCCGGAAAGTTTCTGTTCCTGTTCACTCCTCAGTTATTCAATTCAAATCAGAAGCCGGTTTTACAATGCCGTACTTGACTCCTGTTTCTTCTATAAAACAATAGTTTATATTGTTAGGTGAATTAATTGTTACACTAATCAATATATAATAAACGGTACCAGATAACTGTCACATACTTTCTCCCAGTTGAAACTTTATACCTTCCCAAGAGTAGCATAGGAGGTGGTTATTTAGAATTGCAAAAGTAGGATATACCATGGAAAATATTAGATGCATGTAACACACATCAATATTATATTATAATATTATTATTATTATTATTAAAACTATAATAATCATAATTGTAGAAGGGGTACTAGAGACGATATTAAAGCAGATAAACTAATATATAATATTATTATTAGCTAGAGAGAAAACTATTTGATCGATTTCGAACAAATTTGCCAAACATGTCAATTAGGCCTGTATAGATGCACGAAAAAAGGTTTTGAAATTTTTTTAAAAACAACCCCCTTTTTGCCCAAACCCCCCAAAATCAGTTATTATTATTATAATTACCTAAACAAGAATTTTTAGAAAGATGCTGTTTTTTGCATATAGTGGGGTACATTAAGGGCTACAAATAAGCCAAATTTGATCAAAATCGTTATAGCCGTTTTTGAGAAATTTTAATTTTTTCGTTTTTTTGCCATTTTTGTTGGGTAAGACCCCTTAAAAATCAAAAATTTAAAAAAAGGAAAAAAAGCCCGGAGATATTCCAAAACTACAACTACATACCAAATTTCATCAAAATCTGACCGTTGGTATGGTCTCCAGCTCTGTATACATCCTAACAGACACACGGACACAAGGACAGACATCACCAAAAAACCACTTCTTTGGGTTCAGGGAACACCAAAACAAAAAATAATTCCACTAAAAATATTTTTGGGTTCACGGAGCACCAACACAGATAATTCCACTAAAAACTTTTTGGGGTTCAGGGAGCAACGAAACAGATAATTCCACTAAAAGTTCAAATTCGAAAATTTGGACGAAAACAATATTTTCTCTATATACTACGTATATGGGGGAGAAAGTAAAATCAGATTTTTTTTTATAAATATAATAAAGGAGATAATAATGTATTAAAAGACCTGTAGACACTGCTGAGAGAAACACATGGAAGAATCTCATCATACACACAATCATACACACATCATACAACAATGGCTGAGGATTGGTTTTCAGTTAATAGTTTAAAATTAAACCCAAGTAAAACACAAATGATTCATTTTGGATCAAAATGTGTAAGAAATAAAATAGTTTTGCCTTATTCAGAAACCATGATTACAAGCACTGACTCCTCAAAACTCTTGGGAATCATTATTGATGAGAAATTAAACTGCAAATGTCATATCCATTCTCTTTTAAATAAACTTAACTCTGCGTGCTTCGCACTTCGTGCAATCTCAAAAACTTGCAGTTATAAGACCGTGTATTATGCCTATGTTTACTCACACCTTAGATATGGCGTAGCCATCTGGGGTAATTCTGTAGAGTCCATAAAAATTTTTTGTCTACAAAAAAAGATAATAAGAATAATCTGTAATTTGAAGTATAGAGATTCGTGTAGAGATATATTTAAAAAAATCCAATTTTTAACCCTGCCATGTATTTATATTTTGAACGTTTTGCTCTATTTTAAATCCCACAAGAGTGGGGTCAGTCAGCACCAGCATGGATATTCTTTCCGTCAGCAAATACTACAATATCCTATTCATAGACTGAAGGTATTTGAACGGGGGGTGTATTACTCAGGTTTGAAGTTGTACAATGGACTGCCCCAGTATTTGAAAAAAATTGATTCCCAGTGTGAATTTGAAAAAAAATTAAAAAGATACCTCACTGAGCGGGCATTTTACTCAGTGAGAGAGTACTTGACAAGTAGTCCTTGAGGCTATATAACATTGTTGATTTGTCTGTAATAATGTATTATATATATATATTTTTTTTATATCTTGTATATTTATTGTTCTAACTTGTTTAAACTATTTTATTTATTAAAATATTAAAGTATTATGTGTATATGTATTCTAAGTGTAGGACAACTCACATGTATACTTCAGCTTTGCTGAAATTTGTATGCCGTAAATGAGGCTAATAAATCTAATCTAATCTAATCTAATCGATATGCGTGGTTTGTAAAAATCCATATTAAAAAAGTACTTCTTTCGCAACATATTTATAGTGTTACCATTCTGTATAACATTCAATCATAGACTTTAAGAATTAATTAATGTATAATTTATCACCTGGTATCTTAGTTCCAATTTTCACCACACCCCCTCATTTCTCGGTGACTGTAAAAATTAACTTACTTCAATCTTGACGATTAAAAAGCAAGCAAGGTAAGTTTTTGGCTTAATATATTAATAGACTGTTTGTGTGTATTATTACTAATTGTATGAGCTATATTTTCTTTGCCGTAATATATGCGGATTCCTTTAAATGGATGCGGATTCGAAGTTGTTTTCTTATTAAAAATGTATTTATTGTACACAATTTGTAATTTCATGTGTTGATGTTGGGTGAAAGAATAGCATTAAATTTGACTCATAAAATAAAGCCAATCATTTATTAATTTACTCACTCTCCGTCTCCCCCCTCTCCCTCTCTCTCCCCCACTCCCGCACCCTCTCTCCCCCTCTCTCAACTAGCTCTCTCTCTTACTTTGAATTAACTTTTTATTAGATCAAGAGAGCAGGGTTTGTTGAACATTTTATACAAGGATAGGTATAAATTAGAAAACATAAAACAAAAAGGAACATGTATATTTTATGAGAGCTTACATCACGTGATTTTGATTACATACCAAAACCAACAAAGTAATATATTTCACAAAAAATCTTTTGAATTGTGATTGTATGAAATCTTTTAACTCTGACAACGATCTTAGTTCCGAGTTGAATATTCAAGAGAATTAGAACTAGAGCTGAAGTGGCAAGAAGGAGAGAGGGTGAGATGAGGGCGCTTCAACCCCCCTCAGACTTTGTCAGCATATTTTCATCTACTCAGCTTCTAACTGTATAAAGAAATTATCTCTTATTAAACCTTTGAAGTAGTAAATCAGAAATTTTATATCTTCACAATTACCTTGTTTATTGTTTAGAGAAGATGCAAATACAAACTCTTTGTTTGCAAAATCACTACTATTCCCCCACACTATAAAAAGTATACTGTTCAACTTCGATTAACATAATATTCTAAAAATATTAAGATATTGAAAAGATTTAATTTATTTTTAAACATAGTACATTTACGTCACCCTATAGGCCTAAAATCTGTTTCTTATGATAGTAAAATAAGGAATGCACTTTTCAGCAATACGCTAATTATAAGTTTAAACATATTTTTAGAAACATACATATTCTTCATAAAAAATATATTCGTAATTTTAATTTATGTAGTTTGTTTCTGCAATAACATGTTAATTATTTGCTCTATTTAAATTGTAGTTTGAAGAAAATGTATGCAATAGTGAAGTATGGAACGTCCTATCAACATTGGCCTGTCTTATTGCAGAAGCAAAATATATATGTATATATATATATATATATGTACTTCCAGTAATTGACCTAATATCAATTTAAAAACTTAACTTAATTTATAGTTTCACAAGATGCCCCTGTATCTGAGAGATAGCGACTCAAAAGCTTATGGTGTCCGGCCTAAATTCGGGTGAAGAACATATATGTTTGCCTAGTTGGATAAAGTAGATTTAAAGCTATGACAATCGTCAGTGCTTTTCACCTTCAATCCAAAAATTTAATATATGTATCACAAAAATATTGTTGTAATATCTATTCATTGTTTGATTCCTAAATTAGTTTTACTTCTTTTAAAAATATATGTTAGTTATTTGAATATTAAAAAGTAAGTTATAGTGCATGTTTTATCTTAAAATATTAATCTTAGACACAATCATCATCGACTGATTGCCAATCTAATATTCTCTACCCTTTCGTTCCCTTATCTTAAAGTATTTATTCTAATTGCTTTCCTAGTTTAATTTCCTTTCAATCCGAACACATTAATTCCTTAATTTCCTAGTAAACTTCTTCGACGAATATTTTATACATACATCAACCAAATGTTTAAGACTGTAATAATTATAGCAATTAATAAATAGAGATCAATTTTTTATTTCATGTAGTAACGGTTTCACATGGAGGTTTTAATTATAGCAGTTGTCGCTTGAAGTCGATGTACCCTTATTTGATGGAGAAACGTTAGAGAATATATAGTGTTAAAATAATCTTTGGTAAGACAACGTAATTTAATCATGCATACTTCACCTGACAGAAAAAGTATGAAGGGGTAAACCTTACAAGAAATTATACATAAACATCTAAAATTTGTCCTTCCCAGTACTGCAACACAAAACCTTATAAATAATACTACGAAACTGTCCTGTATAGACCTCTAAACAATAAAATTAACAAATTTTTATAAACGGTTGTAAAGTAATGAATTTTTTAAATAAACATCTAAACTATGACTTGCAAACATACATTATGATATTAGTTCAATGTATTATTTGTTTACGAACAGGAAATCTACAAATTTAGTTCAATAAATTAAACAACTTCTGCTTTCAACATTAGAGTATTTGTTGGACAGTATTCTTTCGAATAGATAAGGCTAAATTTAAAATAACAATGTCATTTGCAAGGAATTAATAACCTACAAGAGAAATTCTAGTCGCGCTCGACCATCTTGCTAATGCGCTAGCTCTCTCCAGGTTGACTCTGCCCATAAACTGCAATTTCTCGGATGGTATTGTGGAATTGTGAAAATAATTGACTTCGCCTTTCCTCTTGCAACCAAGCATCCATGTTTTAAATGTATACATCTATTACTTTTAGTTATCCGTAAAACTCGTAAATCTAAAGGGGTGCTTTTTATTTTCAGGAAAATGAAAACCCAAATAGCGAGTTCGCTTGAGTTAACCCAAAGAGAGGGCTCAAATTTCGCTGAATTGTATAAAGAGTGTTTCTACATTACAAAAAATATGTGAGATATTTCAAAACGTGGTTCAATATCGTCAAAATCGGCTTCAAAGTGAGGAATACAAAGCGTTAGGTAAACAAAATAGGCAATATTCATTGTAAACAGTGTCTGCTTCTAGCAAACACTAAATGATAGCAAACTTCTAAATTATTAACTAAGGAATTTTATAAATTTGGCATACTGTTATGTGAATATGTATTTTTTTATTTTTTATATATATTATTTATTTTCTGTCAAATGTAGTCTGTATTTGTACTTTACCTTTTAAAGTGGCCTTTATTACCAGAAAATAAATAATATACATAAAATAATCTATATGTAGTTCTAAGGCTATCAACAATGAATATATATTTATTTTTTATTATCAATTAGGCCTACAATACAATTACAATTAAATATAATTGTTAGTAATAGCCTGCTTTAATGAATATTCTAGTACAAACTGTAAGTAAATAATATTAAAAAGATCAACAAAACGAAATAAATTATTCCACATTTTTACAACCAAAAATATTTAAAGTAGGTATGTTTAAAGATTTGAATTGTTAAAGCGAAATAACTAAGTAGGATATAAAACTAAAGAAGAAGATCCGATTCTTAAAAGTTGATCGCTTTTAACATTAAAACCAAAAAATAAACGTATTACATTCTGAAGTATTTAGCGAGATTATTTATCATTTTATAAGTCTCAGTTTGTTACTAAATCTAACCCCGGAACTTAACCCTAATTTGGTTTTGTCAAGTTTATTGTAGGGGAGCAACAAGCGAAGTTCTCGTCCAGGGTGAAAAATGCCTTGCTTCCGTCCTGGCTACTAACATCGTAAAGCTTAAACGAAGGAAAAGCAAATATAAATATTTCTATTTTCCATGCCTTGTAAATATATTCAGTTTAGATCTGAATGTACGATGTACTTAAGTTTAGAGTTCAAGCAATTGTCATATTTGCACTTAAGTAAAGAGCTTGAGAAATACTTACAAGAAGCTTAAACACAACTGTGTCAACATTTCAGCCTTTTAACATATAAATACGTTTAAAGCGTATCCTACAACGGAGAATTGAAGAAAATAATATTGCTTCCCTATAATTTGCATCTTATTTTAATGTAATATTTCTATTTCTAAACTCAAGTTAATTTACTTATTTTAATCAAAACAGTCAATACGTTACACTAACTGTATGGAAAATTGCCTCTCCTGTTGTGAGTTAAAACCAATAGTTCTTTGTCAAACAGTAACTGTAGGCTAATATTGGAATTAACTATAAAGTAATAACATTAGATGGTCTGTGTGAGGTGTTTGCGTACCTCACTCCAGAGCTGAAGGCTCCGATACAAATCCAGGTAAATAGCATACAAGCTTGTTTGGATTGAAGTTTATTATCAGATTAATAATAGAAGGCGATCATTAATAGTTTAAAATATGCTTAAATAGTAAAACTATGTAGTACATATTAATACACTTTTTATAACATATTTAACTAACTTTATTCATTTAAGTAAACAAATACCATAATCTATTGTTAATGACACAGTGTTATGAATGGAGGATTACATTACCCTATTTACATACAAAGTGGTTTTAAAGTTAGACCTCAAAAAACTACGTTGACATTTGCATATAAATTATTAGTTTTGCGCTCTAACAGATTTCTCTGAAAGCGATCGTTGAATCATTACTAGTAGCAATCGATATTAGTATACATCGCTAGTTAGTATCATTTTACAAAAATAACTATAAAACAATAATACATCCTTTTACAGATTTAGTTTATACAATCGAAGCGCTTTGTGGTTTTTAAGTCTTGATTTAATGTTCCAATAAATAACTTTAAGTATCGTTGTTTAATAGCGTGTAAACAATATAATAAAAAACCAATAAATGCTGTATTATATTATAAATCATATTTTATAGTTACTTTTACTTATCGTTATTTTGTATAAATGAAAAGGAATTCTCAGAATCTTACGAAATCATTTCCATTGCATAAAACAGTATTGCAGCAATTAAGTACTTTTTATTTCAGTACACTCGGCCCCCAGTGGTTTTTACTATACACAAACAACTTATCCATAATATTGTTAGTGTATCAACATAATCCACATTCTATTATGGTTAATTTATAATCTTTTTTTAGTGAGATCAAACCGATTCACAACATGGAATTCGGGAATCACTTAATTAATACATGTCTAACTATTGAAAGAGTACCAGTAACTATTTAGGTGATATACTTGATGACAGCATGAATAACTTATTGTATACAAATTATGTATTATATTTATATTTACAGGGTGTTTGGAAAGTCTGTAAAACGGCTTAATATCTAACACTGAACGAGTCTTATAAGTTATAAATAACTGCAGCTAGTCTCAGCCATTAAAGAACAACTTTTTTGTGAGTTCAACATTGTTGTTCTCCTTCTTGCAGTTATCTTGATATTTTTTAATGGGAATTTAGTAGTGTGATACATGATTTTAATGTAAAAATTGACGAAAAAAGATGGTCAAATATGTTTTTAAGTTATCGTCAGCCAAAATTGTGGTTTAAAAATAGTCAACGAAAAAACGTTCGCATATTACTATATTTCTTTTACATCTTGAAAAATTTCCTTTAAAATTTGTTTTAAAAATACTAATTTTGTAATTAACGCCCTAAATATTTTGAACTAACATGATTAGAGCAATGAAATAAGCAACCCCAGACTGAAAAAGAGGATTGCAAGATAACAAATATAAGACGATTTATTTTTTTTTTTAATTCAAAATAGTTATTAACAAAAATAAAATGACTGAGAGAAGTCACTAAAAAATTCAAATCACTTATCCCCTCATTTGACTGACGATAACTTAAAAACGGATTTAGATATTCATAAACGGATCTAATCTTCATTTTTCTCGTCAAATTGTAAGATTATTTCATGTATCACTCGACTACCTTCCAGTTAAGACAATTAAGTTTATTGCAACAAAAATTTCAAATTCACAAAAAAATAGCTCTTTTATGGCTGTGAATAACTAAATTTTTGAATAAGATTCGTACTTTTTGAGATATTAAGCCATTCCAGACTTTTCAAACACCCTGTATATGATATGTCTATATATATATATATATATTATAGTGCCCACGCACAGGCCTTTGCTCTTGTGAGCTTGATACCATAGTTGGTTTAAGTAATTTTTATTTCGAGTTTATTTTATAATCGAGTATCTAGTATTTAATTTTAGTTACAACTGTTTTAGCAAACTTTAGTTTTAAACGAAACTTTGCTAGTATAATATACGTAGTATTGGCTTACTATCTAAAGGAGTTTAGAGTGCTCCCTTTTATGCCTTTTTTTTTTTTTTGTATCAATAAAACTCATGAATACTTACCTAAACCCAGATACAGAATCGGCCTGGATATTACAATATAATATACGGCTATACGGGTAAATAAATATAAAAAATATATATAATATATATTTAATACAAATCATTATATACAACGTGTTTGGAACAAATACAAGGATGTATATATAATTTTTGTATTTATTTATTTCAATTGCTCCATACTATGTCCTATTTAAATTCCAGCATGTGCACACAATTCTCTGGATGCAAGTTTGCAATACAAGTTTAATGTCACAAGAAACTGTCATGACGTAATGGATATAAATTATCGTTCTTCATAAATCAAATTTCTAGAACGCTTGGATGCTTAAAAAACTTTACGATGAACTAAGCATGAAACTATTTTTCAATAAAATATAAAAGGCGAATATGTTCATTTATACTCGTTTGAAGTCAAATTCGTGGACATATTTCCTTTGTATTGTGTAGTGAGAAATCTGGAAATAACTTTTAATCAGAAAAGTATTATTACAATTTTAGAAGAAAATTACTTTGCAATAGATCCAAAAGTATTATCAAAATTATATCGCGTAAGTCATAGAATTGTTGACTTCTTCTTTTCTTTGTAAACACAATATGCATACGACTAGGTTAGGAAGTTGCATAACTTTACACGTTTACCTGTTTAGAAAATAACAGCTTAGGAGTATACACAAAGTGGTATTACTCCTATAATAGAAGCACTAATACCTCAATAATATTCTACTAGCTATTGGATTCAATACTAGTGTGTAATACTTGGTGCTTTAGATTTGCCTTTATTGAGAAATAAAATAACAAGCAATGATTTCTTGTTTAACTGATTTAGTATTACATATACTTAATGGCCGCTGCAAAAGATAAAACACATTAATATCTGTCCACCTCTTCCACAGTCGATTATTCCCAATTGGCATTGTACCTTTTCGTGAATATTTGGAAAATGCTTTGACTTAGGCTACTACCCTAATTATTATAAATGAAGGAGAACGCAATTGAAACAAATTAATAAATCACAATGAGTGTATGTGCTGCCTCAATATATAAAAGCTAACATAAACTCTTAAGAATATTAAACTTGCAATATTGGTATTAATCCATTACAATAATTATAAATAATAATTATTTGTTTGTAATATGTGCACTCAGAATTGTTGTTTATTATTCACGAAAACCCATTTAGATCAACTTTCAGACATCAAAATAAAAGTTAAAATCCGTGTATACTTATTTATTTATGTGTGAGAATTAAAGAATAATTGTTCATAACGTACTTCTTGCATAACTACCATGGCACTTTAGGCATGCATTTTTAATTCTGTTTAGACGTAGCCAAAACATAAGAAGTCAATTTTTCCAAAGAAAATGTGATTTCTGTCTAAAATAAAAAGTATTATGTTTTTAGAATAGTAAATAAAAAAAATAGCTTGCAAATATTCTAAACAGTACTAGCTTAGTTTTATTAAACCTAATATTAAATGTTTTTTTATTATAGACGTATTCTCATAAAATAAATGTAATCGTTTTTGTCTCAACTTGTCATCAGATGAGAGTTGAGAAATATTTAATTAAATTCAACTCACTTATTTACTCTTCTTTGGCTATTTTATTTCAAAAAGATTTTTATCCACTTGTACCGTAAGTTATTAAGTATCGTTATACAAAACTAGCTTTCACAACCTTACAGTAGGAATGTAAAGTGTGTATGTAACAAAATAATCAAGTAATGACATTGCTTCACCGATACGGAATGGTGAATTGATGGCTGGAGAACTGTAGACTAATTGCAGTAAAAACTGAAATAGTGACTATAACAAAAATACTGATACCAATTTATTTATGCATAGCATGAAAATCGAACTCAATAATTTACCGGTCACAGACTTCTTCAAAAATGTCAAATAGTAATAAGACTATTTGTTACGGTTCAAACTTAAGGTTGGTTGGTTTTAATAATAAATACACTAGGTGGTTCAGTGATAGTACCGTTTTATCGCCCAAAATATACTTATTCTACTATATTGACTCTATCTCTGTCTTATTTCTCTTGACACACTTTTATTGAGTGTTGACTCAAAAGACAGACCACTCTGGATATCAGCTCTCTATTACCACGCATAAACCCTGGCCTGTACCCTTGCTAAAAGACCCCAATGAGTATAGAATATTACTGTGATCTACTTGCTCACCTTATGTATTTGCACAAAGAAACCCCTGTAGAGTTTGTCCAAAGTCTTCTGAAAGTCTTCGTGTCCCAAAGAATCTGCTGTTGTCCAGTGTTCGATCCATGTCGATGCGCAGAGATCCGTTCGAGATTCTCAGTCTCCCTGTTGGCACTGACCCTGTCTCTACATTCGATTCCAAGTTCACCGTGCAGTACAGGTCTTACGGGAGAATAGACATGCTACTACCATTACAGCGAACATCACATTTATTGTCATCCGGGTTGCGCCAACTGACCGAGCTTAGAATGGGAGTTGATGTTTTTAGTTGGCTATTATCGCTGAGACATTCGTAAGGATAACATGGCTTATGGGCGCTCTGTACTACACGGTGAACGTGGAATCTTTTGTAGTTCAGGATCCACCTTATATAGTAGAACTTCCGCTTGTTTAAACGGCCTACATATAGCATGTTTTGTTAATGTCAGACATTTCTACAGTTTCCTGTAGTATGTCGTAATCACCAATTCCTATTTCCGTGTTCTGTCTTTTTATTAAGCCAACAATCTTACATTAAATATTACTTAAATCACTACCACATCATTTATGTGACCTACTAATAACCTAACCATTCCCTAATTTTTCCTAACAGGCTTTCAATTAAGAGAAGGCACTCTTTTTGTAAACCGTGACGACAGATGATATAATTATCACAGAAGATAATGCCTACTTCATATTTATGGTTTACTGTTAATCGAATAAAACGCGTTTGGTAAAATCAAAATAAATCACACTTGTTTAAGCAAACATTTTTTGTACACTCTCACATTTGAATAAAACAAAACTTTACATCGCCTATATTTGAATTAGTGTAAAATTAATTACTACTTGTTTTTATTGTAATAGCTAATTGTATGTAACATTTCTATTAACAACTTTCTATGTAACAACTTGGTTATTACTAATCATGAAAATGCTTGTTGTGATTCAAAAGGAGAAAAAACCGTGATTGGAACAACAACTTTCAAAGCACAAGATGCTTTCTGTAAAGTTAAATAACCTGAAGATCACAAGGACAAAAAGATGAAACAAATTCTATCTGCTCTTCTTCACAGTACGAACAAATTAAAGGTCAGGTTTAGTTTTAGATCGTTATTTGGGAGCCCATTGTTTAAAAGATTATGAGAAGATTTCTTGAAATGATCCCTTCCACGTCATTGACCTATTTTTTTATTTACGCCAATACGGGTAAAAGTTCTTAGTTCTATACTAATAGTCGTACTAATGGTAAAGAAAATGTTTGGTTTGATAGATTCATTTTTAAAACAAATCAACGTTCTATATCAATGGGAAATTCGACAGGATATAATAAGAGTTTATCTAGAAATTATAAAGACAGAAAATAAGAAACCTTAAATGCTGCATTGACTAAGTTAGATAGCAAATTAATTTGTTTAAGAAAATATTGATATCATACCTTGATAAGATGAGGAGTAAGTGATTTCTGTCTATATCGGAAGAAAAGAGTGATCATTTGGGTAGAAAGGTGGAGCTTCGCCCCCTGGCATAGTGACAAGAAAATAAGCCGTGCAAACGGCGGTAATTTTTTTCCTAAAAATATAAGTTTTAAGTAGGTTATTTATATGAACATCTCGGTTAATGTACTAGATTGCGTTGTCATACAAAGGAAAGTATAAAGTAAGTCTTTTTTATGAACCAGTCCGTTAATTCCACAGAACATGTGTGGTTAACTCACTATTAGTTTGATCCGTACATTTATCAAAACTTTTTTCGAAACTTCTTCAAATAATGTTGTTATGAAAATATCATTAATTTGTTTTTAATAGAAAACATACATAAATTCTGTTTTCAGCAAATTGAGAACTTAATATTTTATTTAACAAATAGTAATTTCATAGTTTTTGTAAATCAATTTCATTTATAAGTTCCGATGTGAGAATTTGTTGTATATATAAAAAAATCTAATATATATTTAGGAGAAATGAAATAAACTTGATAAATTTACAAGAAAAATTCCTAAACACTAGTTCAGATTTTTACAGTTAATATTAATATTTAGTTTAAAAGCACAATTTAAGAGCATATTTTCAATTTCAGAGTTTTTAGTAAATCTATTTCATTTATTAGTTTTAAGGTGTAAGATTTGTGTTACAAAGAAAAGAAATTTGCATTGAGTAATGAGATAAACTTAGTGATTTTTGCTTTGTACGTGACTTATGCATTTATTATGATGTTCAGAACAGTAATATAACAAAAACCTAACCTAACCTAACCTGATTAGTAGAACTTGATTGACAACTGGCTACACTATGCAGTCGCCCGTTGCCGCTCTGTACTGTTGCCCTTCTGACTGCGCACGATGAAACAATTACTGATAAGAAAAGCACGTTTAGAATGTTGTTCAAGACATGCTAATGTCAAACTGATAACAAATTAGTCAATCTATCTTTGTAGGAAAAAGTTCGAGCCGTGTGGTCATATAACGCAAAAGTCCCCAAACTTAATAAAATTTACAAGAAAAATGCCTACATTAGTTCAGATTTTTACACTACGTATTAAATTTACTTTAAAAACACATATTAAGAGCATATTTTCAATTTCATAGTTTTTAGTAAATCAATTTAATTTATTAGTTTCAAGGTGTAATATTTGTAAAAAGAACATATAAGGTGTAACATATAAGAAAAAAAGACATTTATATTGAGTAATATAAACTTAGGGACTTTTGCTTCGTTTTCCTTGTTATTACAAAATAATTCATATCTAGAGAAATGTTTGACTGATTGAGTCCAAACTTTACAAGAAGTTTAACCCATGGGCGGATCCAGCCGGTTTTCAAGGAGCGGGCTGTCTCGGGGGAGGCAGGGGGGGTATAGAATATTTTTTTGGAATACAGTGCTTGAAGTTTGAATAGGAATTAAGGATTATATGCTTTACCCAAAAATAAAGTTTTATTATAACAAATTGTAGAGAATAAACCATAGAATTGGACTGTATACTTGAAAATTAAATAGATTTATTCTAAAAACTTATTTCACAAAATTACAACTAAACAAAATTCACACAAACGTATAGTATATAGTTCCAGCCAGACAGGAAAAGGTAACGGCTAACTCGCCTAGGGCGTTGAAAATGTACATATTTCACAGAAATACCCGAATAGTTCGGAACACTAAAAAAGGTTTTCCTTATATTAAACGAAAATATAGAACTTGCACTTCAAATCGATATAAAAATTATTATACAAATACTGCATATAGATTTGTAATAGATACATCGATTGCAAAATGTGCTTTCTCATTTTTTGAAAACTGTCCAATGGCAATGGTTTACAGACAAATTCATATCTAAGAAACTATAGAAGTGATGAATGATTAGAAAATAGTGGTAGAAATTTAAAATCTTGACAAATCCAGTGATGTCCTTATCTTCTTCTCAAAACAAGTCTGTCTAACGATTATGTGCCTTTAAAAAATGACGAGTTTGAGTCATTTCCTTATGCTTTCTAGCGCGGCATCAATATTGATTTAGGCAACTACAATTTTACAACGAAGTTTAAATAGGCCTATGTAAATATGCTTTTTACAAGAAATTTGTAAATACAAAAATTTAAAACCTTTTCTTTCCAATGGTTTTTGTTTTATTGAGATTTGATAATATTTAATGGGTGAAATATTCGATACAAGTTGTGTTGTCTGAGACTACTCAATTGAGCAGTCAGGACGATTAAACAAAAATTGTATAACCCAAAGTCGGGCTGCAGCCCCCACCCCCCCCCTCCCTGGATCCACCAATGGTTTAACCTAACAATGATATATGTCAAGAATAATAAGCGATTATATCCAATCATTTGTTTCAAAATTTGGACTGTTTGAAAACTTCAAACCTAAATTACTCAAAAACCGTAAATTTTTACAAAAAATTTCCAAACACATTTTTGTAGCCCTTTTGATTCCCTATCGTAAGGTCTCACTGTTAAAACAGTCTGATGAAGGATAACAGTAAAGTTATGTTTAATAATTGGTTCAACCCGGCATCCTATACCAACAAAGTAAGCACAACAATATTGTATGTGCATATGCTAATATTATCTTTAATTATATCATCGTTAGGTTAAACTTCATGCCATGTTTGAACTCAATCAGTCAAATCAAAAACAAAATGGCGGCTATCTGGAAAACAAAGCGTTTTCGGACCTATGTTTTTATACACTTGTTTTCTTATTTTTACATATAGAATGAGCTTCCGAGACATTGCCGAATAGTTTTGAACCACCCTGTATATATACATAATATTGGAGCCAAATGTCCAGCTAATTTTATATTTCTCCACTAGACTGCTCTGACGAACAAATAATTCCCATTTACTACTAGATGGCACAATATAGCTCACATTTAATAAAATATATTTCAAAAGTTGGGTTTGTGCTCATTCATAAATAATGTAAACATTATACTCCTTTCCCTGCCGTAGTTCAATAGTTTAAATTTGTTTATATTCTGCAACATTTAAATTGTGTTTTGTACTTTTAAGTAAAAAATCATTAATTATTCTGGCTGATTAAAAGTTTACTAATAAAGACAAATTTAAAACATTCAAGAGAGTTTTTCGTTATACTAGGAAATAAACGATACCACAAACTGGCACATACTTTCTCACAAACATATTTAAATTATTAAACAGATTCAGAGTGACTTCATAATTGTAGGAGGGGTAGGAGAGGTGATTTTAAACTAGGAGATTAACTAATAAATATCATTATTATTAGCTAGAGATAAAACTATTCGATCGACTTCGAACAAATTTGCTCCAAACATGTCAATTAGGCCTGTATAGATGCACGAAAATAACATTTGAAAATTTTTGAAAAACAACACCCTAAATGGCCAAAAAAACCCCAAAAATCAATTATTATTATTATTATCTAAACGAGAATTTTTAGAAAGATGCGGTTTTTGCATATGGTAGGGTACATTAAAGGCTACAAATAAGCAAAATTTTACCAAAATCGTTAGAGCCGTTTTTTTATAAAAAAATAACAACTGATTTTTTGGGTTTTTTGCCAAAAGGGGGTTGTTTTTCAGAATTTTTCAAAGCCGTTTTTCGTGCATCTATACAGGGCTACTTGACATGTCTGGTGCAAATTTGTTTGAAATCGATCGTATAGTTTTCACTCTAGCTTTGTATACATACAGGCATTCATACATACATACAGATATAAATATTGTAAAAACCACTTTTTTGAACTCAGGGGGTCCCAAAACGGATATTTCCACAAAAAACTCAACATCGATTTTTTTTGCGATCACTATACTTTCTCTATACTATAGTATAGTGAGAAAGTAAAAGTAATGATATAAATTAAAAATTAAAAATGATTTTTTTATAAACAGACAAAATATTTGTAGAATACTTACTAACAATTGAATGAACTAAAGATTTGTAAAGTTGAATATTCTAAGACTAAAGACTGTAAACTAAAATTGTATTCTGTAACTTCACTTCATATCAGTAATCCATAATTCCAAGAAATTAATTTGCTTTAATTAAGATTGTACGAACTTTCGAATTTTAAAACGTTGTGTTAATTAAGATTATGTCTATCTCGCTTAACCAGCACTTTTACTTTAGCTTAATACGTTCAAATAGCATGGGCTAAAGTGTAAACAATCACAACGTTCACCAATTAAGATTGCGTAACAGTTATTATAAAACAGCCTCAGCGATTGATTAAACGAATAGCTTGTATTACACAAACTGATCGAATTTTCTAAGTGATAATTGCATTACTAGTTTCTGAAAACGAGTTAGAACTTCTGTCAGTGGCGACATAAATGTATTTTAAAAAAGAAGATAAAAAGAAAATGTTTTTATTTTGTTGTCTTACTGCAGGAATATCGATAGAATATATCTTAGACTGCAATAAAGAAATATATTGATTTATTTCTCGTTTTTGCCTTACTTGACTGGATATTTTACATAAATACCTTCATTCCTCCTACTGGTCGCAGTCCTATTACGATCACTGTCCATGCGGTGGCGAACGTTTCACTTATTTTTCAGCCGTTTTCAAAAATAGGTGAAATGTTCGTCACCGTATAGACAAAAATAGCATTAGGTCTGCAAACAGTACGAAGAATAAAGGTATTTATGGAAAGAAATATACTATACGATTTTTATGTTTATAATAAAACAACAAAGTACATCATAGAAAGATGTAACTGAGTTTTTGAGATAAATTTTAACAGACAATATATATTGTAGGTCATAGTATTAGAATTGTTATATTGTGGTTTGTTTCATGATCAATAAAACCTACAAACATAAAGTGACCCGTTACATCTAAATGGTTTAGGTTTTAGACACTGTAGGCCTATTTCACCTTGAAATTCTTGTAGTTTGTACAATAAAATGTATGCATTATTCAAGTCTTTAATTTTTAAATTATGATTTTACATGATTGTAAAATGGGGTTATACAAGTGTATATCAAGTATCAAGTGTTATAAAAGGTTTTTGTTTTGGTTAACTGAACATTTTAAAGTACTTTAAAACAAACCCCGAGTAGAACTTCTAAATACCTTTTTCTGATAGTATTAATACTCGGTGCGAACCATCAGGTAATGAATTACACACATACATATATAAAGGCCATTGCCAGAGTATAGGTAAGACTGTAATATAGCAATATAGTATACCTTTTTATATTTATAATAAAACTAAAACTTACATCATTGAAATATGCTTCTTAGTTTTCAGAAGTTTTCATGTAAATTGAAATATACAATATATTTTTATACAATTAAAAATTTTATATAGTGGTTTTTTTAAATGGTTAAGTCAACCTACAAAAATAAAGAAGCAATACATCTGAATGATTTGATTTTATAAATTTGTTTAGATAAACTTATAAATTTGTTTTATAAATTTGTATATTCCGTACAAAGTTTATTAGTTAATAATATATTTCAGTTCAAATAATTATTTTAGTTGTTCTTGAAGTTGGGAGGAGAATTACTTATCAAGTTTATAAAAGATTTCAGGTAAAAGAGGTTTTTGTTCTAATTAAGTGAACATTTTAAAGTACTTATTTTATAAAACAAAAACTCAGAAAATGCACAAAAACATTAAGTTGCTTTTTTATAATAAAATTATTATTTGATTGTTTATTTAAATTAAGATAGATTATGCAATAGTTGTTTCAACTGAATTTGTTTTGATATATTTAAAATAAAGGTACACGACAGTACTTCTTTGATAAATTTTGGCTCACAATGATTGTCCTATATATATATATTTTTTTTTTAAATCTATTGAAATACGTAGTGTACCAAAACAAAAATGTAACCCAATTCTTATAAATGCAATCAATAGACGTTTCTTAAATATTAAATATAAATTTAAATTTTCAGGATGATTTAATTATGCACATTGATAATATGTACAAAATGTTTAAATAACTCTCATTTGTACAATTTAAAATTAGGATGTACGACTCAAGACTGTATTATAATGTACTCTATGTCTATGTACTACTATTATGCAGGATGTATCAATAAACCTTACAGGACACTTCTTCTTTGTCAAAATTTGGATCACAAAATGTATATTAAAATTAAAAAGTTGCTAAGTATATTCAAAGGTTAAACTTTGTTAATGCCAAAAATAGTTAATTTATAGAGCGTTCTTAAAGATAAATATAAATACCAGGTATACTTGATGTTCTAATAATGCACATTGACAATATACACCAAACACTCTAAATTGCATAATATAAAATTAAAGTGTATCATATGACATGGTACTTTAATCTACTCTACATCTATAACAACTATAAACAGAGTATTCCAATAATCCAAATAATTGACACTATGAATAAAACGCAGATCATATATATATTTTTTACCGTGAAACACGATTGTTTTTAAAACATGGGGTAAAAATAAAGTGAGAAACATAATTAAGGTTAAAAAATAATTTGATAAGAAAGAGTATGGCAAAAATAGGGGCGCCAAACTATGTTTACACAACTTGTCCGGACTACGCGCGAGATAGCTAACACTGACCCAGGTCTACGCGCCCCAACTAAACGGCAACAAAAATAGTCGACAACCAGAAACGTATGTACCTACGAACATCACGAGACAAAAGTACGATTTTAAAAGAGGTCTGGAACTGTCAATGTTTACAATACTGGCCCCAACTATGGTAGACTAAAACAGTGACCTAGGTCAAAGCACTGGTCGAATTTTCATTCGCATGGTTTACTACATCATTGTGAAGTCAACATGACAGTTTTTATTCGTAAAATTAGGTTTGTGAAACCAATGTGACGTAGTTGTGTCCTATAACATTATTTCTACATTCCTGTATACAAAAATGTTGATATCCATTTTGTAACTACTTAACTCACGCGGCTACTGTATTCTATGCAAGTCAAGAATTGAATTATCTGCTGTTGAACGGTGATATTAGAAAAAAAATATGTCATGTGTTCAGTTAATTTAATTAACTAAGCTGAATTTAAAATTAAGTAAAATACCTTAATTTTAATTGCGACAAGGTCGATGGAGTAATATAGCTAAGTAGGCCACCTTGGTTTGATGTTTTAAATAGGAATACAAAATTTAATGGCGTAAGTGCTTCGTTAGTAAAATGTTTTCCACCACTCTACGGTAGAATTAAAATTAAGAATATTTTGATATTACAATATGTATTACAATACAGCTGAAAAGAGCTTAAAATAAAAAGTGTGTAGTATACAAAATATTTTTTTATCTGTACTCTGAGATAAGTTTATGGTCTTAATTAAATTATTTATGAAACTTATGAGCCTTATCCAAGACAATATTTAAATGCACACGCAGCACTGGACCTGTTTTTACCCTTCAGTGCTGTTTGTACCCTTCTCATAACTTTTCTTAACTTTATGAAAGAAGAACATTAATTGAGGACCACCATACAATGTATACAAGAAATAATTATACAAAATGAGCAAATTGTACTATTATTGACTTTCCCATTTGGATACTTGAAATTTGGCAAACTTGTAGCTTTTTGTCTGTAAAAGATCTATGAATAATCGATTGCACTGGCCATACAGATTTTGAGATAACTCCCAACTTTGATTCTTGACTTTTGTGGCAACGTCTCCATGAGCTGTAACCTATTTTGATTTAAATGATTTTTAAATTTTCTACACATTATTCAAACTTGAATATGACAGCTAAAATTTGTTGATGATGATGATAAGCTGTTGATGATAAGTTTGTTGATGATGACACTTAAATGATGTTAAGATCTACACTTTTGTTTCTATAACTTATTGTCATTTTCCCAACAGTTTTACCTGAGATTGAGCTAGAAACTTAGATTAAATATACTTATTGTAATTGTTCCAAACACACCTTAGGAACTTTATAAAACAGATTGAATGAACTAATTTGGCTTGCTTATGGCAACTGTCTTTCCTATGAAGTGAAGCTAGTATTAGTCAGAATGGCTTAATGTGATAGTACTAAAGACCCTAGATTGATACTCTCGACTCCAGATATAATGTACAATTTCACAGATTATGGCATCTGAATATAATAATAATAATGAAATATCTTTATTTTATAAACATTGGCTTCTCTCTTCCACTTTGAACAAAGACTTTTCCAAACTGTTCAGTATTCCTCAGTCAACTGAAAGACATTTATAAGTCTCCTTCTAACTTTTCTTCGCCGTTTTTTTTAGGTACGTTGCTGGTTTAATTTTGTTAATTTCCCTTCAAAATTAAACACCGTTTAACTATATGATATTAGCATTGATCAAAAGATAGAAAAGATACTGCTGACTCAAGCTGAACCAAGGATAATTTGATGCATCTCAGAGTAAATCTCACATTAAAATAATAAAACTGACTGAACTGCTATCCCATACATCTGAAAAATATTTGTCTTAACAACATGAGACAAAACGGTGACGCTACATTTGCCAAAATTTTAACTTGACCTCGACTTGATTTGGTGACAAAGTGAAAGAAGGAGCTTCTCTCTGATAGATTGTTACACTTAAATTCTAGATCGATTAATAATCGTATTAAAGACTTTATTGACTGGAAAATTACTACCTACATGAAGACACGGTTTGTCTCTTTCTTTGCATACCAAGATTGTGTGCCAACTACTGAACACATCCATTCAAAAGACCCCCCCTGCATGCAATGAACATTATGGTAATTAATTGATAACATCAAAAATCCTCAACGTTCGAATAACAAGACAGAACAATCTGTATTGAATATTGAGATGATTCTTTAAGTTTAGAGAGTAAGATCATTTTGAATATGTGTGCTCGCATTACACTTCCTTGAAACATAGCCACCAGTTCGGGTTTGGTAAGCAAATCTATTAGTACTGCTGATCAGATTATATAAAGATTGACGATTATGATCTTAGAAAAAGTATGAAGTTCAGACTTGGATTAATCAGCACACAAAATGTAGATTATAACGCAAGCATATGTTAATAGCAAGCAGTTGTCTATCTGCTTAGCATATGCAATATATACATAATAGCAGGTTTCAAGTCCGAATAATGCTCTGGTTGACTTTAGTTATTCTATATTTTCATTCAGCCAACCCTATATTGCTCTATTCAGACAAAAATCGTTACCTGGTGTTCAACTTATTACCTTTAATCTGAGCCTGCTTGTCAATTGACTTAGCCTTATTTTCGATCTCATTACTTTTATTTTTCACATTAATGATTTTGTACAATACAGTTTTACAGTTAATAGTTGAAAAGCTCTAACATCACTCAGTCACTTAAGAAGTACAATTACTTTAGTATGGTTAACTGTCTGATTGGAACTTAAAATTTGGGTACAAATAATTTAAGAGTATGAATTTTAAATTATATTACAAAGAAAATCATATGTCGTATTTGATTTTAAATTAACAAATAACGCTTCGTTTGTTATCGCGATATGTTTTTGTATCTATAAATAACTTCTCTACATTTTACAGATAATATACAAATAATCAAGTTTATGCTATTAGAGTTCATTGAATTTATCGTTCAATAATTACAATTTAATTTCTATTTAGATGAATATTATATTTTGAGCCAGTACAATGTGTTCTTAAATTAAAACTTGTGAGATAACCTCATTTAAAACTTGGTGATATTTGGAATTACTTAATGATTAGAATTAGACGCAGTAAGTTCACTATGTGGTAATTTAAATTATTGTTATAATTTTTTTCCAAGAAAATATGGAAAATTCATTGGTTTTTCGAAGAATTTATTCTTAAAAAATTACAGTTACAAGTTAAATAAGTAATGTTTTTCTTATTCAACCAAATATGTTTTGTATTTTAGTAGTTTGGTTATTTAGGGATGAAGGGAAACTTGTTTTATAACTGTAATGCAATTGTTTAAAGACTAAGAAATATATATGAACATAAGTATAGTATGTAGTATATATGTTTAACTGTTATTGGAGACAGACTGAAGCTATACGTTATTTGTAGCAGTTACTAGTGGAATAGTTTGTAATTTTAAAATCCGAAAAACAAGTTACTGGAGCTTTGATTGATGTACAAATTAAAATATTTTATTTAAATCGTTTAGAGTTGAAATAGTTAATTTCTTTGCCAAGATTAAAATATATTAATTATTACATTTTTGTATAAATAAATTTAAAAAATAATATTTATGCTTAACTAAAGCATTTGAACGAAATAAACAATTTGTGTATTTATAGTTTCTAGTAATATTGGTTATGCATATTTTAAAATCTCTTTCAGTAATGATAGTTACAGCTTAACCACATAAATTTCTACCTGTTGGATACATTTTACTATCACGGATGTCGAAACCACATCACCTGCAGGTTTTATTTCAGAGAACAGGACATGAGTGCCCAGATTTTTCCAGAGTAAGGATCAATTTTTAATTGAAAGCAGTATACAACCGTTTTTAATTTACCTAGAATGTTCAATTAACTGTTGCCATATGTTATATTCACACGCCCCTTACATTTACAAATATTACACAAACTGCCACAATTTTACAAAAAACAATTAAAAATAGTTTACTCTAAACTCTAAACAGCTTCAAATTCATCATACTGAATTCAGAAGGGAAATTTAGACTATTACTGAACTTAGTTAAACTATTTTAGAACCATATTTTTATACATTTTTAAGAATATGTAAATCTATTATTTATGAAATTACGTACTGTGCAAATTTCAAATATGAAATTTTACAAAACAAGTCATGTTTATTTTTGTAAATAATTTACAAAAAGCAATACTAACAACATCCTGAAAGTTGAAATAAGAAGAATAGTACTTCTAACTATTGCTGTTTTGGGTTTAAAACGAAAATGAAAACTTTCTTACTCCCTAAATGTTTTTCTTGTAAAACGTGTATACATAAAAATATAAACCAATAAAATTACAAATTTTACTCCAAGTGATAATGGTTTTAGGTATGTGATTAAAGTCTAAACTTATCAGTAATCAGAATGGCCAACTGGATTTTATAAAATAACAATATAAAAATATCGATATATTAAAACAATAATAAAGTTCAGTTTTATGTTTTAGCTCAGTTAAGTTACTTCGAATCTTCTTGCATTAATTATTTATATAAGAAGCAAATGGAAATAGGATGGAAGCAAATGGATTATGTTTTTTATTTTAGCCTTGAAAAGAGAGATTCATGTTTTAATGATTGAACCTTTCTTCCCTCTTCTTCCTATACTCTCCTTCAATTATCTTTTTTCTTGTTCTTTTCCTCTTAACTTTATTATGATTAGATGACCAATGTTAAGGGCTTGAAAATAAGAGGTTGAACATCCAAATCAAGTACTAAAATAATAAGAATTCTTATAATTAGATTAAACCTTTAATATAGAAATGTAGTTTACATGGAACACAGGTATTTAGGAGAGAACTGCGTTCTAAATGTTTTATTTTCAGATTATAAGTAAAATATCACGATGTTGAAGTCAAAATTTCTTCCTGCACGTTACAAAATAACACAAAATTACATATTTTTCAGATGGACCTATAAAACATAAGTCAGATAGATTGCCTCAATTTATTAAACTTCTACCTTTCGGAAATTTTGTTTAAACTGTTCTATATTATAACCTAACAATGTCATATTGGCACAGATGGTATTTGTTTTACGAAAATCCGTAATGCCCTTCCTAGGTGTACTAAATAAAATATTGAATTTAATATTAATAAAACGTAAGTTATTATTCTTGTTACCAATTTAATCATTGACAAATTTAGTTAAATTAAGGGAAAAAGAGCAAGAAAAAAGAGGAAGAAAGGAGGTGGGGGTCAGATACAATAGGGAAATAAAGTTCAACCACTAAAACATGACTCTCTCTTTTCAAGGCCCAAATAAGAACACTGTATTTACATTTGGTTCTTATATAAATAATTAATGCAAGAAGAGTCGAAATAACTTAACTGTACATGCAACATAAAACTGAGCTTTATTCTTGTTTTAATATATCGATATTTTTATATTGTTATTTTAAAAAATACAGTTGGCCATTCTGATTACCTTTGACTTTTGTACGACTTTGCATCCTAAGTTCCTTACATTAAAGTAGTCATAATAGATGGTCGTATATTTCAGATTCAGTAACGTCTCATGATTAGACGTAAAAAATTATATAAACTTTACTTTTAAAGTTAAACCAAGTTAGTAATAATTATAAAGATCATATTTTATAAACAGGTATAACAATTCCGGATAGAAAAAACAAAGAGGTCTCTATGATGAAGTTCCAACACTAAGTCTCAACATGCACCCACCTTCAGAAATTTCATTTAGCGTAAAACAAGTTCTTTAAGTTATAGTACAACGAAATGTAAGGAGCACAACATAGATTTACTGTTAAACTTGACTGGAGATAAGGCTTTAAAAATAAACCAGTATTTTAAATATTAAGAAACAAATACAAAAGATGATATAGTTATCGTATTTAAAAATATGGTGATCACATTTTACCTGAAATAATCATTACATAAGAGAGACATTTGTTAATAATTAGGGAACAAAAATGTGACAAATCAATGGACCATTAAGTTGCAGATTTAAGATATCTTAGTGGCTCTTGCTTAGTTTTGCTTAGTTACATCATTGTATACGAGATAGAAGTATTAATGTTTGTTTACTTAAAATTTAAAAACCTTGAATTTACAAAGCAATATCGATATTTGCGTGCTGCAGAAAGAGCCAAGACTAAGCTTGCTGATTTGTTCAGATTCAAAAAAGCAGAAGTAAACAAAGAAATATTGAGAAAAGTAAAAAGAAAATCCACAAACCAAAATTTCCTAACAGTTCTTTCAATCATTAACATTTTCAACCCAAACTTAATAACGAAAATGGATCAAATCAAATGAGAGCAACAAGATTTGGTGCAAATGTTTAAATTAACATGTTTGAAGAAAAAACGAAAATTATAGAGGAAATTGTTACACGAACTGGATTAAATGTACCAAATTCTGCCTAGGGTAGTGTACATTAATAATCGATAAACGAATGTGCTTATAAAAAAAACTGAAGATCAAATTATGTACTAGAGAGTCCTGAAATCCACTTAAGTAATGAAAAGAAACACCTAGCAACTACATAGAATATATCCACACATCTAATTTGAAGTTATAACGAAATATGTAAAGAAACGTATGAGAAGTGACAGTCAGACAAGACTGAATGGAGTACAAGGAAACTTGACACAATGAAACTCGTGATTTTCATTAAATTAAGAAGTGTAGAGAAAGCGGTGTTCTGAATTAAACACTCGTAGTTTGTAAACGAGGCTGTCAGATGTATGCTAATAAGAGCTTACAAAAAGTGTATGCCTCGACGATGAACGAAAGGATGGACACGATTCTATGTTTGACGTAATTACTATTTATTTAGTAACGATTGGCATATAATTCTGTTAGTTGTGTTTGTTATAATATTTGCTATAATTTATGTGTTTAGGGAATAAAAATCAATACACATAGTTTAGGGAATATATATAATAGAGTTATAGGACCATGTATAAGTAGTAACAAAATCAATAACAAATTAAATTGATCAATATCCTTGCAAAAATCTTTACTACGTTAGTTGTTGGTATAGTTTTAGTTTAGTTTTAATATGAAAGCTTTCTTTTATATGATTAGAGAGTAAGTGCTTTTTGGTATACAGTATGGATTAAGAAAGATAAATTCAACATTTGACGTGATTCAAGAGTAATTGGGATAAGGATGGTCAACAATGCAAAAGAGAAGTACAAAATCTCCATGAACATAAATACAAAATGTAAAACGTGAAGAAACTACTGAGTTCAGCTAATCCTAAAAGTTATTATTTTTATTACGTTCCACATTATGGAACTACTTAATACGTTGACTTCATACACATAATTTTTGTAAAACTTTTGGACAGTTGGCTTTTCCAGTTTATTTGAATTTCTTTTGAATTAGTTTGTACTTGGCTTACATGTAGTTCTAGTTATGCTATTTACAGTGTCATACAGTTAAATAACACAAAGAAAAAGAGCACAAATTAAATTTTTTCGACAACTAAAAATTGTTGGCCCGATTTTATAGAATTTGACCTCATTTTTTTCGAAAATCGCATAATCAAGTGCATTTTTTTACGAGAAAGTTTAGTTTATTTGAGTCATTTGAAGTCACACTTTCCCCGAACTGTTTTAAAATTAGAGTTTTTTTATCAGGGAAAAATTAGTTTTGGTATAAATGTATGTCTATTTAACTAGAGATTTTGAGGTTATTTAAAAATATGTTAAATATAAAAGTTTCCTTTTTCATATTCTTCAGCTTTGCAGCAATATTTTTGTTTGGCGTTAATTAAAAATTTAACCTTCTACACCCCTACCATTTCAGCCCTTATTGTCTCTACAATAATCGAATGTATGAATTGTAGAGTGATCGGTTCTGATTCGGTTAAACTCATTTAAAGTTCAATTCAGAGATGTTTCAATTTTTTCTGAAACAAAGCAACTCCAGAGGTAATTTGATTGGAATAGTAACTAAGAAGAATTATTTCCGGAAAATAAACTAAAATAATTTAAACCCTAAAATTCGGAGTAAATCCACTAAACAAATTTACAAAAGTGAGTGGAACAATTTAAACCATTAAATAAAAATGTTTAATACTTACATTTCTTAGTAAACAAATGTATTGTTACTTCAATGAAATAAAATACTTAAAAATACATTTTCCGCAAAAACGTTAATGTTGATTCTGCTATATTAGAGAACAGAATAACACATGTTATAAAGTACCACAACATCTCCGACTGTAATTCTCTAAATTATAAAAACTAAGAGGTAGTATTTATTTTAAAGAAAATAATTTCAAACCAAAAATTTTAAATGTTATTAGGAAACAAAATTTTAAAAGTCAATTGTGCAAATAAATATTGTTTGTAATAATAACTCTTAAACTATTATTTCTATATCTTTCTCTCCATTTTGACCAAAATTTATTTTCAAACATAATGTTACATGGGTTAATTGTGTTAAAGGTTAAAATAAGTCTTTTGTCATTGTTATTTAAATTGCATAAATTAAAAATAATGATATATCAATTGACTTAGATTAATTAAGAAAACCACTTTAACATATAATTAGTTAGGCTATATAAATCATAGTATTGTTTAATAATTGAATCTTTATTAGTTACGTTTCTTAGAACAAAAAAGTAACTAACACTTCACTGAAATAAAATATAAGATCGACTTTAATAATAAATGTATATATTTAAAGAAGAGCATTGTTTAACCTTTAATTTATTTTCTACATGCACCAGTTTATATAGGCCTACATATATTAATATAAATAATTATACTCTATGGATTTTACGTAACCTGGATTGTAACAGATTTATAATATGCACACTTCATAATCTACTAGAGTACAAGGAATTATCATACCCTAACACATATTCGAGAGGTTTAAAGTGCGCTGTTTAAAAACTCTTAGTTGAGTTAGCAGTTTATGTTTTATTGCATTGGAAATTCTTACATACTTTTATAATTCTGTGGTTTGTACTCTTTTTACTCAATTAAAATTCTACTACCTTATTTTAAATCCAAACACTAAATATTTGAACAGACGAAAAGTTTATAAAATATGTTTATTTACCTAAAATAACTACAATTTCATTTGAAAATGTAGACACCGTATATTTTTAGAGACAAACAATTTTTGAAAACTAGTGTTAACAAAGAGTCTGTCAAATTAATATAATATATAAGCTTCCATTTTTTATTTTTTTTTAGTTGTTAGGATAACCCGTAGTAGCAAAAAAAAAATCTTCTATTATAACGTTATATCAACAATGTAACAATTTTAAACCCAGATATAATGTTTGTCAATAATATCTTCATTTAATTCTGAACATTCAATAAATTACATTTTATTGTTTGACATTAAATAACCTAAACTTTAAAGTGGCATGTTCGTATGTTTTTATCCTTATGTGAATGAGTTACTCATTAAGGGGTTATATTTATTTTCTATGCTTTACACAACATTACAGTTTGGATTCGGTTACACTTAATTAATTTTGTGTGACAATGCTAATGTTAATGTTTCTGCATCATACAATTCGTTTGTCTTCTTGCTTATCCGCCTTTCTTAGCTTTGTCTTTCTTTCGCTTGACGCGTTTCGGGTAGACCCCATCTTCAGAAGCTTTGTTTGCTACTATCTGTACTCTACCATTGTCTCCTATTTATATTTTTTGTTCTCCTCCCCCAACCCCCTTTCAACCTGTTTACTGTCTGTTCTCTAATTGTTTGTAAACAAGTAAACAACTATTAATTTCAGATCATCGACCCACGTCCTATATTTCTAGATTTTTTTTATATTAATTTTATATTTTCAAACGTAATGCTGGATTGTGTGTTAATTTGCTCATTTATTATCTGTTGGTCTTTTAATTTTAATTTTAATATTTCCATGCTTTCTATTATATTAAGCCTTGTTCCTTTATTCATTGGGTGGATTAATTTCATAGATGTTTGCATATCCCTAGGTTTGTGGTCCTCGTTAATTAAATGATTAGCGAAATTTTAATCTTTTTTGTTATATAGGACGTGGGTCGATGATCTGGAATGAATAGTTGTTTACTTGTTTACAAACAATTAGAGGACAGACAGTAAACAGTTTGAAAGGGGGTTGGGGAGGAGAACAAAAAATATAAATAGGAGACAATGGTAGAGTACAGATAGTAGCAAACAAAGCTTCTGAAGATGGGGTCTACCCGTTACGCGTCAAGCGAAAGAAAGACAAAGCTAAGAAAGGCGGATAAGCAAGAAGACAAATGTTTCAATCATATTAGCGGAAATAAGAATAACAAATGCAGTGAATACAGTTCGTTATTACTATTCGTTATACATATTCGTATTTCATGTGCGTCGTACATACAGAGATACATTGGGACTCTAAAGGTAATGAACAACTTATTTAAAGTCTTTCGACATTTTTATATTGTTTCAAAACTAAAATTAATAAAAAGACTGGATATAACATCCAGATATCCATTCTACGAATGACACCATTGATGGGAAGGTTGATTAAAATTTGCATGAATAGTAATTTTAGTAATGGATAGTAATTTTATTTCAAATGGTAACGTTACTGAAAATAAATTTAGTCAAGGTTTATTGTTTGTCAGAATTTGCATTCAAAGCCTTTGAAGAAAATATTTAATAAAATACATCTTACTTATATTTAGAACTCAGAGAACGGTTTCAATTTACTCGGCTTTTACACGATAATTGTATTTTACCAAAGTGTCTTAGTAGAAAATTACCTTTTATTATTGGAACGTGGATCTTCTAATTTAAATTGTTATTTTGTAATGTATTTATATTTTATTTTTTTTATTGGGTTTTACAAATGTCTAACATTAAAAGATAAAACTACGTGTTCTCCTAACAACGAAATAATATGTTTATTCTGTTAAATATATACAAATAATTATATGTTTATAAATATATATATAAATAATTTACGTTTCTCATTTAAATCCAATAACCATAAGGAACAATTTAGGTGTAGCTATTTATAAATAATTCTATCTAAAACCCCATTTTTTACGACTGTCAGGCATCCATCTCGTTAATGTTATCTAAATCTAAATATACAAACGAGTAATACAAACTGATAAGTTTGTTTATGTTTATTATAAACATGTTATAATAAGGAAACAAGAATTTTTAATACTTTTAAATTTATAATTACTTCACTTTTTTAGTCCGTAAAGAAATTCACTTTTTGTCTATTGTTAATACCGCATATTCGTCCTCACGTCCCACTTATAATATCGTCAACACATTAACTAATTAATGTTTAGAACACAAAATACATCACCAACACATTCTTAGATTTAGGTAAATTCAGTTGTAGCGCATGGCACTAGTGCTGAAGCTAAAATTACCATTGACAATGACATTTCATGTGTATGTCTAGTCCTCGTTGATCGGTTTCCTTTCTATAAACTTTATTGCAGCATCAAAAATTACTTTTGAATTGAGTAACTGTTCAAACAAATTAAACTGATGTAGTTTGACTGTTCAGTACATTTTACTTTATTTATGACGATTAGGTTAATGTGCAGGTCAATGACCGTAATCAGTTATGTGTCAGCCGAAATTAGATTTTACTTGATTACAGGTATGTTTTAAACGTTTAGGTTAAAATGTTCCCTAAAACTCTTGTCAAACGGACGACAATTTGATCAATGCAGTATTTACGACAGTGTTTTGTAATACGTATTAATTTCATTTTTGAATTATTTTATTTGAAATTTTTATTTATTTTTATTTATTTTTATTTTTATATTCGAAAGTAATGGTGGTTTACCTTTAGCCAATTCGTTTTACAAAGAGTGGTTAGAAAAATTTCCATAAGTGCTCACTTCATTTTCTTTTTGCATCTTGTATGCTTTTTTCTTTGTCTTTGTTGTAAAGAGTGTGCATTACATTATTAGCCATTGTCAGTGATTGCTGATTATTCTTTCAGGCAACAGTTTGCAACGACCTACCCAACCCAAGTTCCCGTAGGTCTTGCAACTACCTTCTTGCCCCACGTTCGGGAACCACTTGCAACGATGTGCGTTCCCACGTTCGGACGACACTTGCAACGACCTACCCATCCCTTCTTCACAAACTAACTTGAATTTACTTTTTTATCACCTGACTAGCTCAATCTGATGGAAGCTGAGTTGAATATGCCTTTACAAGGATAATTACTGTGCCTATTGTTCGGCCTACAGTAATAACCCTTAAGACCTGTGCTAAGGAATTTAAATTAATGTTTGTTGTGATGTAGAGACTACTCTCTTCTCGGAAGTCGTGCCTTTCGGAGAACGGTTACCTTTCCTATATTGAGTATTCACTTTTTCTTAAAGTTAACATATATGAAATCACTTTGGGACAATTCAGGAATATTCGACAAATAAAATATGTTTTAGTTAAAATAAATTTAAAATTTACTATTCTTTTTAGTATTAAAATCTAAACATATACATATATCCTGAACATAAATATTTCCTGTGAATTTATTATCAATAAGTAGCCTATTCCTTAGCTTAATAGAATTTATTATTTTTTATATTTGAATTCAATTTGATTTACGTGATAAATGTTGTAATAGATTGGTCTGAAGTGAATTTAAAGGTTTCAATTTCCCCCAAGTTTAATTATTTTTATCTGTCAATGCTGAAATTTGTGTTACTCCATATAAGTAACAGCGACACTACCTTGCGTATGCGTCGTTTGGCGTTCCTCTAGGATTTCTGGAAGCGAAGACGTCCTGGTCCTGGATATCGTCTGGATTCCTCCTATGGATGGTCCTTGTTGGTGACACCGTCCTAGCCACGGATATCACAGTATGTGGCGAAGTATAACAACCATTAACTTTGCTACAGTTAAAACTTTAAAAAATTTCTAAGACTTAAATAAAAATTATTTAATTTGATATATCGAGAAGCGTGGTTACTTTCCCGGCGGTTCATCTCAGACTAACGAAGTGAAGCTAGATTTTCAACCTTCTCTCTTCTC
The DNA here is from genome assembly GCA_018207615.1 of Philaenus spumarius. NCBI lineage: Eukaryota > Metazoa > Arthropoda > Insecta > Hemiptera > Aphrophoridae > Philaenus > Philaenus spumarius. The sequence goes on from JAGFPH010001444.1 coordinate 96,620, forward strand.
GGGGTATCAAAAGCTAGCCAGTTCGTCAAATTAATTTACCCTACTTTCCCTTTTGTTTTAGCCCTATAGCTTGGGCTATAGTAGGCGTAGAATTTTTATATTATTTTTATGGTGTTCCTGTTTATTTCTTTATCGATTTATTATTTTATATCTTGAAATTGATTAACTTTTCCTGTTTTTTAATTATTAAATTTTTATTTTTAGTTGGCTCAAATGCATAGCCGACGCTGATTGGTTCTTGGTTCTACCTTAAATTTCTAACAAGACAACTTTCTTCTTTTTTGCCTGTTTTCTTTGGTCTGTGACTTTGTGACCTGTTTTTCCCAAAATCCTGTATCTCTTGATCTGGTGTTCGGATATTCTTCTATGTGGCAGTATTGGGTTCTGTTTCTCTCTGACTTCGTACAAACTTGATTTGTAGTCGTGCTCGCTCGAGTTCGTTTTTTACGTTTCGCATTTTTTTAGCGTTCACACTCGGCCGATTTTCTGATTACTAAGTTTTTAGTATTGTTGACTATGGATGTTTGTTCATTAAGCATTTAGGCTCACTTTGCCGTTTTCCGCTTTTAAATCCGTTCGTTTTTATAGAAGTTATGATCCTTTTGGTTTTCTCATTTTTTATAAAATTGTTTATCTCCCTTTTTTATCATTATTATTAGCCCTATCTCTTATTGGTTTTCACATAACATGGAAGAATTTTACTTCATTTATTAAACTTTGATTTTTAAATTTCTTAAAAAATTACAACATTAACTTTTTATTCATTTTTTAATCAGCAAATAACTTTTTATTTATAACTTTTTTCAAAAAACTTTATTAAGCTTTTAAGCTTATTCAGTGCTTATTTCTTTACAATACAGGGTTTTGAAAATGACCTTTTTAATAATTTTAATTTCCCATTGTTCTTTGGGTTGCGTGTTCATTTTGGATCGCTGTAGCCTACTTTCTCTTTTGAAGTTAACGGTACTTGCTTGGTACTATCTTGTCTTAAGGACTAGCATATTTTTTGTGTAAAATTTTTAAAAAATTGTGATCTTGAGCGGTGAACCCTCTTTAGTCCGTCTCAAGTTGGACTGTTTTAACCATATCGGAGGTAGCTATTTGTTTAATCATGTTTACTTTCTAATAAAAGCAATCTGAATAAAGAGGTTGTTATAAATGCCTGTTGACAAAACTATCATTCAACACCATTTTGTTTTGCATGGGATAGTAAGATTAGCTATGTATGATCGATTTTCTGTATATTTTTAAGATAAGAAGGTCAGAAATGTCTAAAATTTTGACTAACGTCAAATAAATTTATTCTATTCTTATTATTTTTTTATTGTGAATTGCAATTTTAGAGACAAATAGCTAGCTGTACTAAAAATTCACAATAAGTAGATAAATTTTGCGAATAAATTAATCTATTAAATTAATATCAGTAATTTGGAGTCTATTCCCTCTTATAAACATGTCAATATCTATTCTTCCATCACTAAATTATTTGTTTTTAATAATTTTAAGTCAAATCAGGTTCATTCTATTTGGCACCATAGATCACATCCTAATTAATTATATCCATTTCTGTTCAGTCAAATCTCTAATTCGGTAAATGTGCTCCTAAATAAAATGTATAAAATTTGGGAATTTCTTAAAATAAAACTTGGTAATATTAAAATTAGTAGACCTAAATGTTAACCAACACTATAATTACAACAACAATGCGTCAACACTTTGACTAAATACTCTAAATTATAACAATAACTATGCACCAGTAAACATTATTTGTAATTTGTACAATAATAAGTAGACCTACATTGCATGAGTGAAAACGTATTTTAACACAAGTTTAAAAATGTATAATAGTTTTTCTGAAAGTATAAAAGTATACCTCAAACTACAAGTATTTTCGTAAATATAAAAAGAAATGGGTTTAGAGAATAAACGTTTCGAGAATATCATAAAACTAACCACTAGACAATTTTAAAAATCGTTTAAATAAATCCAAATCAAAATAGATACTCAACACTGCAATATTAAATTTATTTATTTTTGCTTATACAGTAACATTTGCGTTATTAATTACACTTTAATAAATTATATTTAAAGTATTATTTAACATAAAACATCATCCATCATCACCAATCTCACAAGCTGTGTTTGTTTTAGCCGATATTGATGAAATTCGTGGAAAACTACACCTTTATCACCAACCCTACATTGATTTACCATCATTTGAAATAATGTATTATAATTATTTTCCATTATTAAAAGTATTACAGAGATTAGTTGAGAAGATTTTCGTGATTTTGTATTCAGTTACTTACAATAGCAGATATTGAATTTAATGTAAATTGCTAACTGTTGTTATAGTTAATGATCAGTCAATAACATTTAAGAACACAATAAAACAATGGTATTTGTACTATTCAATGAAATTATTAAAATAATGTTATTGAACAAAACTCCTCAGAAATATTAACACTCCAGTGGTCGCGCAGATTACAATAGTGATCCACTGATTTTGTTTTCGCTGTCATTAGCAGTTGGCAACACGCTCGACCTTGAACGGCCACATACCTTCCCCCCACCTCTTCAGGCACCTGTCAGTACAGTTTCAGCAATCGCACTACTACCATGTTGATACACTGCGTGTTTGTTTGACTCTTTGTCATCAGTGGATCACTATTGTGATATGTGCGACTAAACTTGTACTTCGTGACGAGACTACCTCGACATTTTTTAGTTAGCTACTTATTGTTAATACTAATATTTTTGTATGTTACTGGCTGTATTAGTGTGTTATTATGTAGGAGCGTGATAATGAACAGTTGAGGTGGTGGTTAGCAGAAACTGAGAGTGATTGTGAGAGCATTATTGGCGTTGTAGATCCTAACGAGGTTGAGGAGGATTTATTGGCACAGCCTGATGACCAAAATGATTCAGAGGTCGTGGGGGAAGGAGCTGCAGTTGCAGAAGAAGAAGAATCAACGTATTCTGCAGGACCTGCATCACAACCCCCTTTTCATGATACACGTGAGTTTTACCTAGGTAGACAAAGGAAAACCGAACCAACTCGTTGGTATTTAGAGCCCAAAGTAGCACGTACTTCACGAACACCTCGTTGCAACATAATACCTTCTTTTCACAGACCTGGCCCAATAGGTAATGCAAAAAACGCAGCCACTCATCTCGAAGCATTGGATTGCTTGATTGATGATGACATGATATGTCAAATTGTTGAATGCATAAACGTTTACATTGAAAATGTAAAAAACAATTTCGCCAGGGAACGGGATGCTAAGCTT
>JAGFPH010001444.1:109909-133037 GCA_018207615.1 Philaenus spumarius
CCTATAAGCCAAACAAGCGTTGAAGTAAATAACTGTTAAGTAAACAAGCCTATTATATCTCCCATTATTTAACGAAGAACTAGTACTAATAAAAAACAAGTTGAACTTTTACCTATCGGTTCTACACGTGGGGTTTTAACTCGGTCGTGGGCTAGGAAACTAAACTAAATGAACAATAGGCCACTTCCTCGGCACCCTGCCAGTTGTTGTTCTGACTCCAGTCTGTCAACACATTTTGGCGTCCGGTGTGTGTTTTTCTGAGTTTGTAATATTTTTTTTTACGTACAGTTTCAGATTTTATATGTACCTAATGTTTAGTGGTATATTTTTAGTTTAATATGTTTTCCCTTTAAATTAGGCCTAGATGTCTAGATTATTGTTCCTTCAGCTTTTAGACACTTGATAACGGAAGTTTATTCATATTCAAAAAGATGTCGTGTATTGATTTTAGCACAAAAATAATGGAAAATGTCAGAATAACTAATAATAATATTTAAAATACGTCATTAATAAATGATAACTTTAAACTTAAAATTTAGTGTTGCTTTAAGTTAAAAAAATAATATGTATTTATGAGTCCCTGAGGGAATTTATGGCCCTTGACTTGTTTTTCAGTTGCGGTACAAGCATTAGGGCAAGTTTCTGAAATATTACAGCGCAGTGTTCAGAAAAGTATTTGTTTTGATCTACATATGGTTTTTGATGAAGGAATTAGCTTTGTGAAAGGAAATGTGTACGGTAACGGAGGGGTAGGAAATCTGACCGCGGAAATGACCTGATTACCTATGTATCAGTTTAGCCGTTTTTTCTGCATCTGAACACATACTATATCGCCATTCTTGAAAGTATGTGGTCTACGGATTTTGTTGTAGACATTTGATGCCCCCCCCCCCCCCCCCTAAAGGTGATGTTTTTGGATTTACGCCAGATGTATTATCCCTGGGGAGAAGATGTTCCAGTTTAGGCTGATCTGGTTATTGGGCATGCAATTAAACTATTTTTAAATAGAGAAGTTTTTAGAGAGACAAAATGCCTATTATAGGTGAGCCATGATAGTATTAAACGATTAAGACAGCCGTGATTTGGGATACATGAACTTTGATGGGTATGGCACCGTAAGGTTCTTGTGACATAAAGTTCCTTCGTTTAAACAGTAACAGCTAGAAGTTACACCAGCTTCTAGATCTGAAACAATTGGGTCTAAAACTGCCTCACTGATAGCTTCAAAAATTTCTGTGCTCCAATTTCTTGGAATGTAAGAGTAAAATGTTTTTTTTTTTAATTGGGCTCTTTTTAGTTTAAACATTCTACAACAAGAGTCAGCTATGAAATTTAGAAGTCCTTAATGTTTGCACTTGTAATATATGGTCTCATTTTGCCTAATTATCAAGGACGAGCTAGCAGCCAAAAAGATTTTTTATCAGTTTCCAAAAGAAACTAGCGTTGCTTGAGATATTGACGGAACTTCTTTAATCCAAAAACTTTGAGTGGTTACTTAATGAATTAATTATTACAAGTTTTGATAACAAAAATATATGCAAACACACAGCACAGTATTAACTTATCTGTTATTAAATTAACCCGATATGGATTTCCTTACATTGAAATGTGTCTAAAACCGGGGTTTATATATGCAAAGAAAAATATTCATTCTTCCTATACTATTAGTAAATCCTCAATACGTATAGGACATGAATGGCTAATGCTATTAAATTACATCTTAGATCAGTGCTTATCAAAATATTTGCTTCTGTGGACCTCATTTTCCGAAGTAATTACCTCAAGTATATTGATAGACTTGAAAACCCAGACATAGAAAACAAAATGGTATACATTTCATGCCTTAGTTATTTGATTTTAAAATAATGTTTGATCTTTTCAGTATATTTAGATTTATAAAGAAAAATTACTTTCTAAAAATATTGATCATTACATAGAATCATCTGGAAACACCAATACTCGGCTTTAAATGTGTATTAGTATCTTTATAAATTCTGGTGTTCTAAATTATACATATATTTCTAAAGGAAATATAGTTAGTGAAGAAAACCTATTTTGGTTTTTTTGTAATTTACATGATATGTATAAAGTGTCTACAGCAACTAGCGATACACCAATATTTTTAAAAGATAGGCCATCCTAAAATCTTACAAATCGTTTAGAAGTTTAAATTCTTTTAAATTTGATAAAAAATATTAAAGAAAGTTGGCATTATAACCACCCTATTGAAACATTAATGCTATGGTAGCCTTGTTTCATAAGAATCGTAGTATGTTTCTTAATAGGTCAATAAAACTCAATTTCAAAAAAGGAATCCATAAATAGCCAAACTATTACCTCCTTAATTTTCAAGAATTTTCTGAGCAACTTAAGTACAAATGAACAGCTATTTTTTTCTGATTATAATATTTAATCTAGTTCTGATCATCAGAAATAAAAAAAGTTACTAAACTAGTTAGAAAAACGTATTTGGTTTAAAAGAATTTGCCTGTATATGATACTCTACGGATATGAATGTCTAGGTTTATGGAAATTTCTGAAAAATTGTGTGGTTTATAAAATAAATTATCTATGTTTATCAGGAAAAATCTGCCTTCTAAAACACCTTCATATATAAGACTTTGAGAATTACTGTAAAATCACTAATAAAGCTCTTTAAGTGTGAATGCCTTATGTTTTATTAGAGCTTTGCTAGCTGATTTCATCCATAATATGCTAGAGTATACAGAAATGTTGCATATCATGTCTGCCTGCTTGGTCGCTTTGCGAAAGCAGTTAACAATTAACTTTTTAACCATCCTATTTTTTGCCAAAACACAAGTCGAGTTGCTCAATAAGAGGATTGAGGTAAATAAAGCAGCGTTTATTTATACTACTGTATACTACTCACAGTTAAAAGAGCGAAAAAAGAGGAAAAGGGTGGGAGCAGCTGCATGTGTATGCCAATAGTCAAGAGTACATTAGCCCTTTGTTGTGGTTAAAAAGTTACAGCTCAATTCAAGAACTTCATAATAATTACATTTGTCAGATTTTTAAGCAATTTCAAGCTTTTATTCTTTTCCGTCTTCATTTTTCCCGACAGATCTTTTTATTCTTCTTAAATTACCCTACATCGATCTCACCTAAGAATTCCAAACAAATTCCCTTTGTGTTTTGATACTATAATAACTGACTTTTCCTGAAAATATTTTTCTCCATTTCCACCATTTTGGTTCACGTGCTTCTTTCATAGACCAAAATTAAATATAGCACGTATATTTGAAAATAGTTAAAGATGACATACAAATTACTTTCTTTTCAATTGTTTGTTATTCAAGATTATGCAAAATATTGTTAAAATTTAAGTTTAATTAACATTATAAAACAATATTTGATTACAAGATAATTAACATTTACTAAGGAAGAATTGAAACTAGAGCATAGAGCTTAAAGCTGAGAGAGCAAGTTTATTAAATTTACTCTTAGACAAAGTGGGTGAGTACACAAAGGGCTTAAACTGTGTTACAACGAAGCTTCTGGCTATGTCAGTATGTTGGCTTTTATTTCCCTTCTCTACCCCTCATTTGTAATCGTTGGGGAGAACATATTCGGATAATGTCACACTATTAAATCTCTTCAATATACTACGTCATTACTTAAGACCATGCAAATACTTCATACATTTTGTTTAATCGTATAGATACACAAACCATTAAAATACGAGATGAAAGTAAACCCGTTTAATAAAATCAATGTGTCTAACATACCTAACATACGTCATGATGTCAGTGCAAAACTTAAAATACGGAGGGGTCGTATGTATAAGCCAAATCTACCCTGAACATCTTAGTTACCAAAGTTATAAATCGTTACGTTAATGTAACATGTAAAAGAATACTTTTTGTTGGGATTGCTTCAAATCTGGATGATATTGTGTAAATAAACCCACTCTCGTATGTTCTACAAATTATAAATATAACGACAATGCATAAACCACAATATACTGAATACACAGAAGTAACTATACATCCAATAACAACCACAATAAGACGTAACCATACATTAATGGTGATTACCAAAGAATAGATATGAGGCCACCGAAACCTATTTTAGCAAACCACATTAATTGAAAAGATACTTTGTTAAATTGTTGCACAAAAGTTTGCATTCGCCTAAGTTTGTGCCTAACTAATTACCTCTAACACCACCGAGTTGTGTTTATAACTGTTGAATGCAATACTTTTAAAATATAAATAAAGTTTCACAGTGGACTTCGAATTGGGGAACCTCTTGAAATGTAAAACCACAAATTCTTTTAAATGTGTTTTGATAACGTTAGAAACAAGCATTTTGAAACACCATCCCTAACGAAACTGTTGTATAATATTTATTTTTCGAGTACCAAACATTATCTTCCAAAAGATTACAGTACTATATTTTTTGTAAGAATCATTATTAGAGTATGCTTATCATTATAGACTGCTTCATAATTACATTAATATTCATTTCGATATCTTTATTAGTTTCAGAAAAAAATTCTAGATATTCTTACAGACAAGTGTGACTGAGGTACGCAAATCTTATAATGGATTATTCACAAAAAATATTTCTGTATTATAATTGTTTATTTATTTTGAGGTTCAATTTATTTATTTTTCAAAAAATATAATTTATTTAAATCCGAAAAATTATAAAGCAAGAATTAGGAACAAAAATTGTGTTTGTACAGAATTTAGATATGTCAATTAATTATTAACAAGTTTATTAAATGTAATAGTAGGCCTAATCTTAAAACAAATAGTCGATGTTTGATATACATAATATTATGATTGTTTTTATAATACAAAATTGATATGTATTAAAAAAGCTCTAAAATATACGAGCAACAAAAAATTAGCCTATTCAAAGGTGCTTTTATTGACTAAATTAAATGGAAATATCCATCACTTGAAATCTTTATAAATTTGTCTTTATAAAGTTCTCAAGGCTTGAGAGGTTACTCCAATTAAAACTTGGAGATGCGATAGAAGTTTGGAGTTTATAGCTTGTAATTAAGTCTGGCTAGAACAGTTTTGAATTACATAAGTATATAGCTCAAACAAAACTTAAATCGTACTTAATAAAATAAAACGTAAATAAGAATTTTCACAAATAACAAATAATGTGTTTGTTTTATGTATATAAAAGCATTTCAACAATGTATACAACTTTTCTTATGATAATTAAATTAATTGTAACTAAAACAGAATGACGGCAAACCACGAATTTAATCGTAGTTAGTGGGGCTTGGCATCTTATTTTGTCATATTAGTAAGTTCATGTGTTTATAATAATTCAAAATAGCCTAAATTTAACCGCATAACAATTAATAAGTATAACTAAACTACACATAATTAATTAGGCTCATACAATTTTATATGACTTTAATATTAAAGGTTTTATAGATTCTAATTAATTAGTTACAATTAATTATGGTAATAATTGTTATTTTTCGTACCATTTATTGAATCGGATTTTTCACATTTTTCAACCGCACAATTTTCTAGAATATTTTTTGTCTAAGCAATGTTGTAAAATTGCAGGTTTAACAATTATATTTTACTTTTTATGAAAAAGGCATTTTATACAATAAAATAAATTCATTGCAATAAAAAGTCTAACAAGTTATTCATAATTTAATATTCAGTCTGTTACGTTGATACATTAATTGGATACTTGTCTTGTTATTCGATTTTGTTACTGTTAATGCGCAATTAAATCCATTAAAAAAGTATTTTCAAATTAAGTGCTTCTTACATGAACTGTATGTAGGCCTATGTAGCTAAAGGCTTAAATTGTATTGTTATTTGCCAGTCGATCAAAGGTAATGTGTAGTTGTATTGAAAGTATTAGGGCCTATTGTGTAAAGATACTAAATAACATTAATATCATCAGATATATGTTCTTGGAAATAACAATCAATGGCAATTTTTATAGTGATCAGAATGTATGTGAATTTTGCATCAAAAGATAACAGTTAAATTTGTGTAAGTACGATGCTTATATTTTCAGAAGTTCATCTAATTTTGTTAGGCGATTGGTGGATATTAAAATTTGTCAACTAGTGAACCTTTAGCATTTTTACCAAACGATCGAGCGGTAAGTGTTTACTTGATAGTAATTAATAACATCCAACAGATTTAAATTGACATTGTTATTTGAATTGTTTCTTGAAAGTTTTTATAGTTTACGCTTTATATGACTGTATCTTTTACATTTATATTCACATTTATGGTATAATATGTTTATAATTTACCAAAGAACAGCTTTATTTATCCCTACGGATATTCAAAATGGCATGTATAATTATTTCATTGAATCATCAGTGTTAATAAATCTGTGTAGTTAGAATATAATTCCATTCCATCGGTTGTTCACCCTTCCGTTTGATCAGAAGAGAACTATTTCACAGTCCCTGGTGTAATAGAGCTTTAGTAGCACCGTTTTTGTCCAACAATAGTAGTAGTTTTATTAAGTAAGGATACATTTTTAATTTAATGTTTGCAGCGATGAAGTAGTTTCCAAATTACCAACAAGTTCCAATTAACCAATTCCATGCCCCAGCTACACACTCTCTTACATTTGTGCAAACATCGCAGTGACATTTATGTATTTGTTTTTAATTAAGGGAAAGTGTTGATGAACCAGTTTTAATCTAGGCCTAAGTAAAGATGTACAGTTGGTTTAACTACGTTGGTGTAAGATAATGTAAATAAATTTATACCTCGGGCTTTATATAACGCAATATATTAAGGACATTCTGTTTGCAAAATGTTGTAATTAACTCGGCACAGAAATTTAATCATAGTTCTCTACTCCTATGTTAGTTCAACTACCGCATGTTAGTAACTGTTGGTCTTTTTCCTGTGGAAGTTAAACTTGCAACTATGTTGACATGCGAATCAAATTAGAGATATGATTATTAATGAATTAAGTTTTAAATCTTAGAGTTTTAGTTCGTGTACACAAAGAATTACATATTTTTAATGATAGGCATTTTATTAGTTTTAGACAACTCTTTAGATGATAATTAAAAGTTTTTCAACAAATTTAAACAAATTTTATAATGTGCCTTCTAAGGCGACTGTGCAATTATTAAACTTCAACCATTAATTTCAACCAGTTTTCCTAGGAATTGAAGATATAAAAAATTAGTAATTTTTTTTAAATAATATAAAAGATTTACAACTATTTTGAATGATCTCTATATTGCGCCAACTAAGTAAGTAATGAAATCTTTTTTCTGCATTTTGGTCACCCATGCCAGTAAGGGTAGGTCGTATAAAAAATTATTTTAATCAAAACATTCACATAATATTTAAAAGGTTTACAAAATCTATAAACAGATTTAATATTGGGCCTAATGTTTGAGTAAAAAATGTAATTGTCCGTGAATCCGTATATTTTTCACACCTTAAGCTAATAGTTTTATTTATCAACAAACATTAGTACTATTCTTTAAAAAAGATAAAATATGAGCAAGAGGGAAAATGAGTGAGGATTTGAATAAAATATCAATATAAATTGTTTAGTTTAAATAATATTGCATTTATTTAAAGTATGTACAAATTATTTAGTTTACTATAAGTTTTGTTTATATTTTGATAAATAAAACAAACAAAAAACAATTGTAAAATTTTCTGAAAGTCACCTTGGTAACTACTGCAATTGGTACTGTCTTCAATGTCTTCCTATAATACAAGACATTTAGTTCCAGTTTAAAAAATATATATTTTTATTATAATACAAAACTTTCTGGTAAGAATTTCGTACTTGTCATCTTCCAGGTTTATTTTCGCTCTTTAGTTGTTTCTGATATAAGTCCCTTTATTAGGCGATTAGTAAATATCAAATTACAATTTAAAACATTTGATGCGAACTACAACTCACCAACACATTTTTGTCCTGTTTAATCACAACACTTTATACCACTACTAGCTGGCCCGACCCGGCTTTGCACGGATAGACAGATCAACCTGATACTAATAATTAGCCGAAGTGTTTTAGTTCATTGTAAAAAATAAAAAAATGTTCATTGTAGGCCTAACCTAAAATTATATTTAGTTTTTGATCCAAATCAGTTGTTGATCAAAATCAGCTGTTTTAAGCTTTTCATACGAACAGCTGTTTTTTGTGCCCATGATAAAATCAAAAGAAATCTTTCTTCTTCTTCCTTAAGATTGACCTTCCATAAGATTAACATTGAAATTTTGAGGGCCACTGGGGCGTAGCCCTTATCACTAAGGGGTATGAAAAATAGATGTTAGCCGATTCTCAGACCTACTCAATATACTCACAAAATTTCATGAGAATCGGTCAAGCCGTTTCGGAGGAGTACGGGAACGAACATTGTGACACGAGAATTTTATATATAAGATAATACTTCTGTTTTAGTCTAGAGTTGACGCTATTGTCTCAAAGCTAAAACAGACCCAGTTAGATTTCAGATTATTTTTAGGTGATTTTTATCGAAAAAACGTTTCGAATAATTCAAAGATTAACACCAAATAAACAGAAATAGATGCAGCAGTAAAAGGGAAAACAAATACAATACACATCACTTGCTCCTTGGCATTTCTTTCACAATAAAACATCATTAGTTTAAAAATTGTTCGTATACTTTATAGAGTATGCTATCCAAAAACCTGAGGTTTTTATAAAACTTGTATTAAATCTTACTACGCATTACCAAATTTACACAAGTTCTATGTCTAAAAGTTGTTTTATAGAACACTGTGTCTTATTTTTATACTTTTTACACTATTCATAAAAAAAACTAAATAAGTAACTTATTTTAACTTTAAATGTCTATTATATTACAAATTGTATTTCACGTTGAAATATTTAACAAAGTTTGATTGCAAAACTTTGTAAATTTTGCGATCAATGTTAATTTTGTTTTAAACAAATGTTTAGTTTAGATATACTTTGTTTAGTTTTAGCTTTACGTTAGACAATTTGTTATACGCAGCCAATAAAACTGGCAATGTGAAATATATTAAGTCCAAATAGGAAGATATTTTTTAATAACAAGTATAAAATACTAAACAAGTGTTATGATAGTATACAAGTAAATATTTGTTACAAAATAGAAAGTAAAATATCAGTCTCTCATGACTAGTTCTTCTTTCTTAAGTTTTTAGCCTCTTTATTCCTCAAAACATTTGTCATTTAGTAATTAAATTTTGTATATTACAAAGCAAATAACTGGCCTTTCCACTCACTTTACGTGGTATTCATTTTTCTCTTTTTATATAAAAATTGCTAAAACCATAAATCTCTAACATCCTGGTTGCATATCTTAAAACATAAGCAAAGGTAAAGCAAATGCTAACATTTTCTCGCATATTTCTTACTAAAGTATATGTTTCAATTTTAAACTCACTTAATTCTCATGTTTTTTATTAGCCAAAGGTGAATATAAATGCTTTTTAGGGGCTCAAAACCCACTGAGTCAATATTTCTGCCTCCTTAACAATAATACATTTGTTTGAAGTATTACATTAAAAGTATTACATAAGTCATCAAAAACCATTCTTATTTATTTTATATTTACATTTAATTTTATTATATCATTCTATGACTCTTTTATACATGATTGTTAGCCTCCTGAACTGTAAGAGTATTAAAATAGGTATGTCATCACGTGGGGGTTAGTTCCGTACGACCGGCTGGCCAGCATGCTCGAAGTGTGTCGTGTGTTATTTATTCATTAATGTTGGACATGTATTGTTTTATTTAATGTTAGGTGTGCTTTTTGTTATTTGTGTTTCGTGTTTCTTGTGACTTGACAGTGGAAGTATAGTGTAGTCTTTCGAAACCGGTAGTCACCGAAAAAAGGATATACAGAACTGTTGACGGTACCTAAGGTATGTAACCTAGTTTAATTACACCTCTTGTTCCAGGGCCTCCAATACATATGTAAAATAATCACGAGTTTTATTATGATTTTCTTATTCTGAATCATAAAAACATTAATAATAGGATACCTACATATTGTACAAATAATATTAATTTAACATATTTATATTTCAAAATAATATTGGTTCAAATGAATGTACAACTATTACACAATTAGTTCATCTCAGTTTTTAAATGCAATTAATAAAATGGATGTATTTAGTGAAAAATATAAACTTTAATACATTTCTAATGACTACATAAAAAAAATGTGATTGTTTGTTTAGTTGCATTATAATTTACAAAGTAATTTTAACAAATTTTCTCAAACGTTAAGTACAATGTTCTGTAGCTTAGAACGCAAGGCATTTTCATTTTTGCTCTTAGCAAAAGGGGTTGTGAAATACTTGTTATAGGCTTAAACTGAGCTGAGTCATCATTTCAACCTATTTAAAATGAAATAGAGTTAAAATATTCTAAAATACTAGTTTAGGATATTCTCACTCAAAATAATGTGGTTTCCCTTTGGTTTTAGGCCAAACAATAAGAGAGGAACCTTTGACTCGTGTTTTAGGAAAATTAATTTGGATATTACTTTTAATATTTGTAGGAAACCGCATTCTGATTTATTAAACAATAATATTCAGAATATAAATAGCATAATCCATGAAAGTAATATTGATTTACTACACATTTTAATTCAATATTTAATCAAGAATCTTACAAAATTAAAACCTGAACTGAACTTATGAGAAACAAGCAATATGTAAATAATAACACGGAACACAGTTTTTCATATCAAAACATTTAATATACAATTGGGTTTCGATGACCATGTCGTCATCATCAGTATATAACTTTTATAAGTTTGTACAGGTCATAGTCATCAGTATATATAACTGTTATTAGTTCGTAACTGTACTCTCACTGACGATGACTTGGGCGTCGAAACGTGTTTGAATATTAAAAGTTTTTTAAGAGAAACAATGTTGTTTTTTTTTTTTTACTAAGAATTTAACACATGTAATAACTTTTAAACATAAGCTTAATCAATGACTAAGGACCCAAGATGTTAGTTAAAAACTAACTATAAATTTGCATAGTAATAATTCTCCTTGCTAACATAAGTCAAGCCCTTACCAATAATTAAAACTACAAACATTGGCATATCGACGTAAAGTCTTGTTTTATGACTAAAACATAGCATTAAATACAAAGACTTCTAACTTAGTTTAATGATGATCAGCGTTTCGAATATACTAACCTTTTTACCATAGCCAATTACTTCCTTTGCTTAAAATTAAATCGGAAATTAATTTGTAAAAAAGTTTAGTTTAGGTTTTGTTATGGAAAAGCTCGGAGAAAACAGGATATAGTAAGGGGAGAACAAATTAAACTTTAATCCAATTCATTTTACAAACTCATTTACCTGAAAAACTTTAATTAGAGTTTCTGGAATAAAGTTTGTTCGTTTCAAAAGATTTAAAATAAGCTAAACAGTTTATTTCTTGTAATACCTTGCTTTAACCATTCCCTTAGTGGAAAATATCACCTTACATTCCATACATACTTTCCCGTTATGATATAGGCTTCAAAATATCACCTTACATTCCATACAGACTTTCCTGTTATGATATAATCTTCATCGCAGAGAATTTTCACAAAGACAGCATAAAATAACAATAGGTATCAGAAAAAAAAACAGTGTCATAAAAACGGCTGTATAGAGAAATGACCAGGGTATGGTCATTCAGTGGGCGAAATTACTACAGTAAACACTTTATAATATATGAAAAATTTTAGTTTTAATTTTAAAAGGTTAAAAGTTTAATTTAATTAAATTAAAGTAGCAAAATATAAAATAAAATTGTATTCAAGTTATATTAAAATATATATTTTTTTACTCAATAAAATAAAATTTTAATTTTAAGTTCAGTAAAAATGCGTGATAAAGTGTATTATGTGTAAACTGTCAATAATTAAAAGTGTTACACGAAAAGACAACTAAAGACATGAAAAAGTATGTAAGTAGTTATTAATCTGCATTTGAACATTGCAATTGGTACATTTTACAAAAACCAGAACATTTCCAAAAATGTATTAATGACATATGTAAATAAACATAATTATGTATTTATATAAATTATTTTGAACAAATAATTATAAATTCAAGTCATAAATACGAAAACATATAATAAAAGTAAACCTATAAAATGTGACGTAAATTTTCAAATGTGAGTGATTGAGAAATAAATGTGCTTTTCTTATTGACAAAAATATAAAATGTAATGAATTATTATTGTATAATATATCTCGGTGCTTATTTAACCTAACAAAGGAAATGCCCAAATAACAAACAAGCTAAATTTATCATATTAAATTTGGAGAATGATGGAGCCCCCAATACCAAAAGTAATAAATTTCTAGTATCGTTGTACTACTGAATATAAATAACAAATTTAACATAAGAAATAACTAGTGCAATTATGCCTCATAGTTGAAATGAATATAAATCTTACACTCTGTACAAATAAAATAAACGTATTTGTAAAAATGTGCGCTTAAAATACATGATATATTAAAAAATATTCTTCTCACCTAGTTATAAGCATTAAGGAATCCCATTCTATTAATGAACACTATACTAATACTAAGATTATTGTTATATCACATTTTATTTCATTTTAAATGTTATTTTGTTTAGATTGATCTGTTTAGAGCATCAACTTTGTCTAAATTCCAAATTAAAGCTCTTTTTACAAATCTTATTAAACGTTAATACTCTAATTTAAAGTTAATTTTCATTTTAATGCAGGAGTAAATGGTCATATTTTAAAAGTTTTTTTGTATTAACTTATAACTATAGTTTCAATAATAAAGTTTTTTTAAATTAAAGTAACCATAATTTTTAGAAAAATAAGAAGAAACATATATACCTGCAGAATGGAAATACAAATAGAATTAAAAGGTTATAATAAAAACATAAACTTTAGAAAGAATAAAACATCTTAACGTAATGTCATCGCTAAATGAGGTGCATTAGTCTACAGTTACTATTTGGAAATAACATACGTTTTATAATTTGTTTCAATTTGAAATTTCGGTAAAAATATTTAATTAATTCAAATTCTATTATTTATAACTAGCTGTTTTTAGTTTAAAGGAAGTTTTAAAGTATCGGAACTGCATAACCGAAAAAGGAAGAAGATGAAATAAAGACTCAAGAATTAACACTGAGTTTTATATTTCCGAAATAATTTTAAACATCTTACAAATTTGAAAAGAAATCTTATACATTTCTTGCTAGTTGTCTTCATAATTTTTGAGGTTTGGTTTTAAATTAAACTAGAACAATTTAATAAAGAAAAGTCCCCACCAAGTAAGTAGCTGTCACTTATATTGGATAATGGTCGCTGACCTTACAGCTGATCAACTTTACTTACTGTAAGTAGCATACAAGATAGTTGCATATTTTGACCGATAGATTACCCACGCTGTCCAATAGAGAGAAGCTAGACCATGTGGTATGTAATTCCGGTGATTCGTCCATTTTGTTATTCGATCACAAAACATGCAACTTGTGACTTCGATCGTATATATTAAATCGAAAGAACTTACAGTCATGTCAATTCAATTGTTTAGTATGTGTTTTTTCTTCTTCTTTTTTCTCTGTGTTAGCCACAATCAATTAATTGCACTATAGTTGTCTTCAATGCAGTCAATTTTAACAGACCAGGTAATCTAAAACCATTGTTCACTATTTTTGATTTTGTTTTGTTTTCTAGTTCGTTGCTATTACTTTAAGCAAGTAAAAACGATTGCAATCATTATTTGACCTTATACTCTCAGTTTGGATAAACTCATGATATTTTCATATATTATATATTTTAATTCTTGAAAATATATAACTTTAACATTTTGCTTCAAGCATAAAGTTTTAATCAGATTTCAACCAAGTTTAACCTTTCTTGTCAAGTTTAAAACCATTAAAATAATTTTTCTTGTTAAATACAAAAGGAAATATACATTTTAAATTATTAACAATTTAATAAGGAAATGTATCTGTAAATTATTTTTAAATTTAAAAGCCTAGAACGAAATCTTGAAGTAAGGTAAAGCAAAACCAATTACAAATAAGTGCTATGGGTTTTACCTGTATGAATTTCTTTTTGTCTCAACTTGAATTTAACATTGACAAGTAAATGGTAGCCATATTACATACCAAACATATATTAGAATATGTGCAGTTTATTCTGGTCCTACATTATCGTACATTTTGGAGCAAGGAAATAGTCAACCGTTAATTTTCAACCGAACACAATTTTTTTTCTAACCCAAAATTTAATAAAATCTTTTTCCTGTAACTTTCACAATTTTTACCCTCATCTATAATTTCGGTCGGTGCAGTCTGCTTCTTTCTAGGCCGGCACCCCTCACAGAAAATCCACTCTGTTCTCTCATTGACGCCCACGCCAGCGACTACACCCTGAAGGCCCCGGTCTCTCAATACTTCACTTCTCACAAAAGAACTTCTATCAAAAGACCTCCTTTTAAAAACTTCCGCCTATTCTCAGTTTTCCACATCTTGTCTTTGATGGTTACATATAAATGCCACTCAGCTACCTACATAATTTCTAATTACATAACTACCTACTCCATATTACATAATTGGGCATACAACTGCAATTCTGTTGTTGAAAAATTGTTTGAATTGACACATTCCATTTCGTAACTGTACAAAATAAAGTCTATCAACATTAAACTTTAAATATATGTGTTAGTCAGGTTATTCATCATCAATCTTCTCCGTAAAGAAAGAAGAGAAATGCTTGAAAATAATGATGTGAGAATAATATTTTTTTTAAATTACAAGGAAAATTTAGCATTATTACATTCACTTTGATAAATTGCACTTGAGCGTCGATTGATATAAAACATCATCCATCACCAATCTTTATTGACACACAAAATATGTGTTTTCAAAGGTATTGATGAAATTCAGGGCAAACAAATACCTTCAATCCACATCTTATCCTCTAATTTATGTACCTTTAGGTGTATAAATTATATTATTTTACAGTATGCTACTTCTGGAATCTTTTTCGTTTATATTTGTTTTATTATGGAATCTATTGTTTATAGTTACAGTATAATACATTTAAATTTGTTTCACATGCATATATCAAATGGAAAACATTCAATAATTAACAAATCTAGGGTCAAGTTATATTTATTTAACTTATCTTTTTAAACAATAGTCATTGGTCTTTCGTCAAAAATATTTAATGTTTATATCGTAATTAAACACAACAATATACAAGTGCAATTTAAATTGCGTATACAGATTGTTGCGCAGGAATAATTCAAGAGGGATGCACACGGCTAAAAATAAAGAAAACTTTCCTATGAACTTCTATTTTACTATCTATTCACCAATATATATATATATATATATGTTGTATTACCAAACTAATTAAAAGTTTTAGTTTAAATTTTGCCAATGCAAAGTCTTACTTTTTAAATAATAAAAATTTATTTCAACAATTCGTTTGAAAATGGGGTAAATTTATAATGAGAACAATTCAATTTTGTAAACGTTAAGAACAAATTTGTGTAGCCCCTTTAGTCCGATATTAAATGATATAACTGCTAAAATTATAAAACAAAGAGTGACAGTAAAACATCGCCCATTTGTGGGCACTGCTGAAAGAGGTAAACTATAGCAATGAAGTTCATTAAATGAATTAACACATAAATATAAAAATTTGTACACACCAAACAAGGTCTAAAATAGCTATCTCTCTAATTCATAGTTTTATTACATGATTCAATGCCAAGGAATTAATTTTAGAAACAATAACAATTACAACACTTAGTATTTAGATCATTTTAAAATTTATTCGATAAATAGCTGTATTGACATAATGCATTATAAAGCCACCTTTATCATGAAGTAGACCTAATTTTGTAAAGCCAATGGGATACACACTTTGCAACGTCTATACTACATACCGTTATACATTTGACATACTTTAGTTTAACAAAATTGCTGCTATATCTAAAACCCTGCACGTTTTTGTGATATTACCCAATTCATTTCTTCTACTCCATTAACATTCCCGAGTTACCGGAACGTTTCCGCTGTTCTTTTCAACCTTTTAATAATAAACTTTAAAATGAGACTTTTATTATTTTACTTTTCTGGATATGAAATGATAAAACTCTAAATTTTCATGCAAAGAATATAAATTGAAACTAACTCCTACATGTTTTGCAAATTCTGTGCTACTTGGGATATTACTTGTCAACTGCTTGAATTACAAGTTAAAAGTTTTAAATTTTTTGGGAAATGTATATGCCACAATGAAGTTCATTAGTTAAAGGTAAGGCGGTAGTTATCAGTTGGTCGAAAACATTGGATTACTTGAAGGGAGCTGCAGGAAATTTATCAAATTCTTAGATATTTGAAAAGCATTGATATATTGCTAATTTTATAAGATGTTAATTTGTAAACAGTTTAAAGTTTAACCTCCTTATATTTATTAATCGACGAAATATAAATATCAAGAAAATATAGATGGCAAAGCATAAACCAAAAATATTATTTTTTTCTGAACCTATTAAGTATAAAACGTCCTAACAAAGGGTTCCAAAAATTTTAAATGAATAATTAATAAATTATTTCTTAACATTATTAAAAAAAAAACAACGTAAAAAATGTTACCCTATCTACTTATATTGTAGGATTTCAGTAAAATTGAACAATGTAATATTAGTCTATTTGTATTATGAAATATAAGTAGTAACCACTTGACAGCATTTCTTCGTATTCCATGGTGACTTTTTAATAACAATTATAATCAAATTGTCATAATATTTATGAAATATTTGCTTACAAGCTGTACCAATCAAAGTAGAAGGAAATACAAATTTGTACATAAACTAAATAGTCAGAATAAAATAATTCTAATCAAATAAACGCAGAGCTCATTAAGTGATTACAAAATATTCTTGCTAAAATTATATGAACACAAATTGTATACTATTAACTAGCCTATAGAAAAATTAACCCAATATAAGAAGGCAAATCATAATTTGTCTTAAAAGTTGGTGTATGCATGCAAAGAAGAATATTCATCAATCTTATACTGTTTGTAAATCATCATTAGTGTATTTCCAGAACAAGCACAGTATAAAAATTGATATTCAGAATTATATACGTAATCAAGTTCAGATAGAAAATAAAAAGTATCAATAGAGATAGCAAAAGTGTTTGGTTCAAAATAATTTGAAAGTTAAGTTTGCCTCAATAGTTAATATGGATGAATCGTATTATGGAATCTTCTAACGAAAGTTGTTTGTTTTGTAAAATAAATTACTATTGTCTAACCAGAAAAACGTGGCTCCGCTTAAAATATATTCACATATAGCACTTTAAGAATTATTATTCTAAGGAAAGCACTAATGACTGTGTTAACTGGTGAACGTAGTGAATTGGTTCATTAGTTCCTTTCTATCTGCATTTAACCATAATGTGCTAGAGTGAATGCATACCACTTGACAAAGGGAGACAGTATAAGTTATTTAGGACAAGTTCATCATTCATTGACTTACAGAACAGAGTAACGTGGCTAGTGTATAAAGGAGTTAGGAGCATACGGTACTTGTTAATTGTACGACCAAAACTGTGCAACCGTTTGCTGACACACCAGTCACTCAATTATGTAGGTCGTGCTGTGTTATGGTCGAGCATCTGTATGCCGTACTATACATATACACTATACAGCATATACTATACTCTCTTTTGAAAGAGCTAAAATAAAGACAAATATGTGAAAATCAAGAGTAAAACGGTGCTTCTTGTTTAATAAAAGTTTCAAGTCAGTATAAGAATTTCACAACAATGTAATCAGCAGATTTTGAAACAATTGACAATACAATGATCCTTTTTAAAGCTTTTACTAATTTTAATGAAATCCTTTTCTTACTCACTGACCCAAACAATTTTAAAGAAATATTTGTTTACATTTGGGTCCAATAAAAACAATTTTTCCCTGTACAAATTTTCTTCATTTCAACCTTGTTTCACTTATTTTGACATCGTCCTTCCATGATTTAATGAAAGTCTACTGAACTGAACTGAAGGTTGGCTTGGAGTAGGAGTAGATTATAACTTGTTACAGATCCTTCCTAAACGGAACAGTTTGACGCATTAGTCAATTACACACTGAGGTTGAATCAGTCCGTTTACGGTACTAGAGTGTGTAACTTGCCCTTCAGGAGAAGTCGGCGCATCTCTCTTGTGCCTGTGTTCGGTTCAGAGTGACTTCCACTTGGGGGGAGGGAGGTGGTTTTGGTTTAAAACAGACGTTCTTCTACTCCGTCTAGCTACTACTACATCAGTCCATGCCGCTAACACATTTCTGTTTCAGCAAGTTTCAGATTGACCCTTGCAGTCATTAGGGATTTTCCCTAGACGCTGCTTCTCCCTCCCCGGTGAGCTGTTTGGAGAGAGGGGGATGGTTTAGTGGGTAGATGGGTCCGAGTAGGTATCGGATCGAGTCCCACAGTACGTTCTATGGCCGAGAGGTCTGCGTAAGAAGTATTCCACCCGCTATAAAAAAAAAGGAAAAAAAGTGTAACCAAAACATGTGTTTGCGACGAAGTTTATAGTCTTGTCTATATTGGCACTCTATGGTTTGCCTTTATAAAGTTACCTTTACATTTGAAACTCCTGACTTTAATTAAATCACTTTAGTTTTCATTAATTAAAAGTTACTTACATTTATAATTTAAAAGTTTTACTTAATTATCCTACTTAGATATACTAAACGTTAATATAGAAAATATATATTCGAAAATAGTTAAAAAGGAACATTCAATCTATTTTCTTTGAGAGCTTTTTTATGCAAGCGTATGCATTCTTGCTTATTAAAATTTAAGTTGTTTTGACAGTTAAAACAAAATCAGAATAACAGATAGTGAACTTTTCAAGCAAGAACGGAAACTAGAGCTTATAACTTAGAGCTGAGCGAGCAAGTTTACTGTTAGACAAAGGAGGTGAGTACACAAAGAGATTAAACTCTGTTACTTCAAAACTCCTGGCTATTTCAGCACTTTGGATTTTCTTACAGTTTGCTTCCTTTTTTAAATAATTTGTAAAAAAATTTTAGAACGTATGCGGCTAATTTGGTACTTGTTTCTCATGAGTTTTATATACAGGGTGAAAGTAAACCTGTTTTGCAAAATCAATCTAGAGCAAGCCTAAAAACCATAAAAAAATTATATTCTAAAACTTAAAATATGTCCTAGCTAAATCTACTTTAATCCTTTCCTTTTTCTCCAATGGAGGCCCTGCCTCTATTCTGTCTTGGAGGTACAGTTTATACAGCGATCAAGTTATTAAAAAGTAATATAAATAACAACAATGCATTAAACACAATATTTTGATGCTTTTACATCGGGGAAATTCTAGCACTTACTAAATTAATAACCTTTTTTCTCAAATACTCTAGCTAACTGAGAGGTATATGTTGTTTATCTAGGAAAAGTTTGTTTTCGGTGGAGGGAGCGGCTCTTGGATAGAGGACAAATACATCAAATCCAAAGAAGGTGTTAAGTATAGGATGGTGGTAACTTTTTTTTATCAAAAGCAGTTATAAGTAGTTTGTTGCAGCTCATGCATCACTAAGGATAACGACTTTGTTGTTGAAATGCGTTTGATTATTAAACATAAGTTGTGAGAATTAGCTTATTGTTATTATTCTTAAAATTGTATACATGATTAAATATGGAATTCATTATGGAAGTCAAGAAGCATCCCCTGGTCTTGGACTGTACAACAGAGGATTATTTTAACAAAGTTAAACAATTACAAACGTGGAGAGAAACTATGACAGTGTCCTTCCCGACTACAAGGAAAGGATTGTCAATGAACTCCCGCCACCTCACCACGACATTGGTAGCATCGGTGACTTGAAATAGTTTCGTACAGAGTGATCAGTTCCAATTTCCTTGCAATTAGTGATATGTGATCAATTTCATAATGCATTTATAAAGACTTACCATAGTCTTAAAAAAGAAATTCTGTCCACCAAGTTAGTTGAAGATTCTTGACTGCTCCTGCTGTCTCGAGGCTTCTCGATTGATTTAATCCGATACTACCACGCTCGCTGATTCCATCAGATCTGCGTGAAATTATGCATAACCCTTTACAAGCTATCCCATCATGTCCGGGAAGCAGCAATCAATTAATAAACACAATGCACTTAGTTCGGCTTCGCAAATAATTAAATTATAAAATAATGACGCGTTATATTATTTACTATATATTATTCTACTAATTAAAATTTAATGTGTTATACTCAATCAAACAAACTAAATTATAAACCAATAACAATTACCACAATGAGAAGTAATTATAAATTACAGATTCTGACTAGAGAAAGATGATTTCGCTGGACATAATATTACAATATGCAGCATTAATTGAAAATATGATAACGTTTTTTTTCTGTAAAGGAGGCTATATAAATATCCTGAAATAGGTTATATAAAAGAGTTATGAGTAACACTGCTGGTTTTTAGAAGCTTTAACTGCAGTAATCTCTGAAATAATGGGGCTTTAAACAATTTGTAAATATGTGTCTTGAAAACTAAAATAGCTAGATTCTTAAGCCTAGAGTTACCCAAATTGAGCCGCACGCTTCTTTTTTAATCGACCCTGACTGTTCTAATTATCGGTCGGTCTCCCCAAGATGTATAGAGTATAGGAGGTGGGACAACGTTGAGTGTGTGGCGCTTGGAGACGTCACGGCATACCTCGTCGCGCCTTTTCCAGTCACTACATGTGTGTTCATGCTGTAACATTGCCGGACAGCATACTAGTCTATGAAGTATTGCGACCACACTGGTCGCGCAAGTATAACTGGTGCTTAAGTGTATTTTGCTAAAAATAGTGATTGTTGTGCTTATTATAGTGTAGTATTAATGTGTTTACAAAATAACTGTTGTGTGTCACACATTAATTACCATTTATTACAAAAGGGCTCTTCGCTATTTATCTCAGAGTGGGCTACTCACTTGGCTCTAACTTTAAGTGAGAGGGTATACAGATATATCATAAATATAAAGATACATAAACATATATATTTTATTCTGAAGATCTACTATATTACATTTGATTCTACACTGTGTGAAAACTAAAATCAACATCGGTCTAAATCATTTACACTACGGGCAAAACTGAGTACAAAATTTCTACTCCCCAAATATGAATTCTTTTAAATATAAATATAACACTCCCAATAGATTAACCCACAGAAACTGACTCTATATGCAGAATTTACATAAAACAATTATCCCTTTAATTCACAAACTGTGTCCTCACCTTTGCTCTGTCCTGGTGGCTCTCCTTGACGCCCACCCTGGTGTCTACACCCCGAAGCCTCCGGTCTCCCAAGACCTCTCTTCCACCCAAGAACCTTTCCAAAAAAGACCTTTAGAGCCAAGCGAGTAGCCGCTCCGTAATAAATAGCGAATAGCCCTTTCGTAATAAATGGAAGAGGCGCCGTTTTTTTAGGTATTTACCTAAAATTTAATTTTTTTTGCAGTAGATAGGTTGTTTTATTTTGGAGTTTTTAGAGTGAAGGTTGCGTTTGTTTGTATGGTATTTTGTGTAAGAGGGACTTGGTTATAGACCTTTATTTAAATTAAATGTTGCTCTGAAGGCAGGTATTGATTTTGTGTTAGGTCTATAGGTTTTCGTGAATATGATGAGTAGTATATTGGTTTGAGCATATTTTATGTTTTGAAATTAGATACATTTTGAGTGTTTTTTAATTTATATTGAGTGGAGATTGTGTTGTTACTTAAAAAAGGGAGCAGATTACGTTCTTTGATACTCTTTTGTGTGAGAGATTTTGACGGTAAATATTTTATTTAAAATTTTTAGTGTACTTTTGTGTAGGATATTTTGTGTTTTGTATTACAGGTTGGCGTGACAGGTTTTTGTAGTTTCAGTGTGTTTCATGTGTTTGGATTAAGTGTATTTTATGTGTTTTACTGTGTAGGATATAAATGTTAATTTGTTTTGATAGTTTTGCAGATAGGTGGTATTTTAGTGGTACCGTAGTGTTTTGTTTTTGTTGCTAGTGTGGACTTGACAGATAAATCTAATTAAGTATTGTGGAAAGCTGGTGGATTTGGTGAAGCAGGCCGTAGACAATTCTGATTAGAGATCTGTTTTGTCAAGGTCATAATTGCGTCACTATCAGCTACATTGTGGGGATTTTCGAACTGTGATACGATTTAGTGGATTTTTATGAATTTTATGACATTTTTAGTAGACACGTGGTAGAAGATTGTTGCACCATGTTAAGGTTAATTGTGTGAATAATTTAGTGACCATATCGGGCATAGTTAGCATCTGTTGAAAAAAATTGCATAGAAGATACGGCTTCGTAGGTTACTTTGCCATAGGATGGTTAGTTATATGAATAATTTATTGGACTATGGAGTAATATT
Organism: Philaenus spumarius; assembly: GCA_018207615.1. Lineage (NCBI taxonomy): Eukaryota > Metazoa > Arthropoda > Insecta > Hemiptera > Aphrophoridae > Philaenus > Philaenus spumarius. The sequence continues at coordinate 132,353 of JAGFPH010001444.1, forward strand.
TGAGAACTAGTTAGCATAGTTGGAAAAAGTTTTTTTGTAATAGATACTGTAGCATATATATATGGACGGAATTTTACCACATATGGTGATAGTGCAGGGCCACAGTAGGTTATTACGAAAATAATCAATAGTTCAAGTTCAAGATTGGAAAAATTGGCTTTAGAATTAGATAAATATGATTTTGTTGTATAGCATAAAGCTGGGTTAGTGACAAAAACTGCTTACAGGCAATGTAAGTAGTACACATTATTAATGCAGTATATTGCTTGATATGCTGAATTCGAACTGGTTAAAAACGGTATTCCGTTGGAGAATATCATGGCAGGGTCGCCAAAAAAAAAAAAAAAAAAAAAAAAAAAAACTTACAACGGACACAACCCGTTGTAGGTCCTGGATTTTGAATTTGTAATTAATTTTATAAAATATTTGCAAGCACAAATAAACAATTTACAAGATTAGTTTCAGTGTACTCACTACTCAAGAGGTTTACAAAAAGTAAAATCATTCACTTGTGTTCTAACTGAGCTAGATTCAAATATAAAGTACTGGAAGTATAACGTAGAATTTTTTTTTTGTGACCTTGCCAGGATATTCTCCAACGGAAAACAGTTTTTAAAAAGTTGAAGAATGTGTTCGCGGCCCCGCTTTGCGGCGCCAATTCTCCAACGGAATACCGTTTTTAACC
>JAGFPH010001444.1:133047-153541 GCA_018207615.1 Philaenus spumarius
AAAAAAAAATTAGCTTTTAAATATGTTTACAATGTAATTAGCAATAGTCCATTTAATTTAAATTACCTTAACATTATTTAAATTCATTTACATCAGAATGCATATATTTCTCTAATGAGTAGTAGGTGCCTTGTTTCAGGAAATCAGATATGCACAGTTTAAATTTCCATTCTGTCAAAGATTGTACAGTTTATTTGTACCTGGCATTGTACCGTAACATTGTACCTGGCAACTTATTATATAGCTTAATTTGTTGAAAACTGTGGTTTTTTTATGATCTCGTAAAACTGTTAAGAGGGGTAACCAAATCCTGTTTATTTCTGTTATAACTATGTCTTGAGCTGTGATTAACAAGCTGTGAAATATTCTGCTTATCATAGATCAAATTTGAATAAATATATAAAGAGGACAATGTCAAAATCTGCAATTTAGAGAAACTGGCTCTACAAGATTCTCTATGCGATAAACCTACCATAATTCTTACATCTTTTTTTGTAATAGAAAATATTTGAAAGTGAGATTGGAATTACCACACAGTCTAATACCATACATCAGCAGTGAACGAAACAAGCCAAAATAAGTCTTCAACAGGATATCAAAGCTGACAACCAACTTAAGTTTTCTCATTAAAAATAATACCCTCGAAAGTTTCTTACATGAAGCATTTGTATGTAAGCTTATTATCCAAGTAAAAACCCAATAGTTTTACATGTTTAACATTACCATCACCTATAACTCCATTTCTGAATGAAAACAGTACTTAGTCTTACTATCATGTATCTTTAAGCAGTTTGCATCAAACTAGGTTTTAGCTTTGCTACAGAATGTTTTAATAAAGCATCTGTCACAACACCATCTTCATGCGAACACATTAATGTTGTGTCATCGGCCTATAAGACTTACATGGTGAGGATGTTACAGCTAAAATCATTGACAAAGACTAAAAAAAAGGAAAGGCCCCAAAACAGAACCTTGTGGCACACTCGAGATTACATCTTCTCAACCGGAACATCATTACTGTTTACAACCTATTGCTTAGATGTATGACTCTATTCATTTTAATTCTATGTGTCTTACGCCATAGTATCCAAGCTTACCACACTACTTTCTGTGCGATATACAATCGACGGCTTTGCTTGAATCAATTAGGCACATTCCAGTAACAAGTCTATTATCAAACGATGATAATAAGTGACTAACAAGAGTCTCAACAGACATCGAAGTTGAATACTTAGGCCTAAAAACCATATTAGTGCTCATATAGCAAATTATTGTCTATAAAGTAGCAAAATTATAGCTGAACAAAAATACATGATTCTATTATCTTACTTAGTTTAGGAATTAAAGCGATAGGTCTATAACTCTCGGGAAGATTTCTATTTCCCTTCTTATATATGGGAATTATTTTTCCCTGTGTCAAAACCAATCTGGTTAGAAACTGCATTGTGAAGAGATTGGAATGCTCATTGCCAACAATGTAATCATGTCTTGGCTAAAACGGCACAGTCACCATAATTATTTCTGTCAGTTGTATTCGTGATCTTAAATCTGATTTTGATAGAACATTACAAAAAATAAAATTTAAATAAAAACTTACTAAAGATTTCAAAATTATGTGAACCTTTCAAACCACGAGTTTGAAAATTATTGTCTTATTGGTTGATGTAAGGCTTTCTGTGTTTTTTTTTTTTTTTATATTCCTATGTCGATTCGTCTGTTTTCTCACGTATTTTAGTTAGTCCTCACATAGTGGTGTGTGCGTTTGCAATCTTGCAGGGAAAGGCAATTTTTGAGCCATACGTGTATTTTTAGCATCCGTTGTAATTTGAGTTACAATTACAATTCTTTAACAATTCTTTACAATTCCAAGCATCTCTAACAATATTAATAAAATCTCTTACATTAAGTTCCTTTCTTTAACATGGCTATCTCAAACACTTCAAGCTACTTACTAAACAAACAGTTATCCTTTCACTAATTTTCACTTGGAAAACGAGTTATTCTTTTATATTACCCTAACCTGAGTTCATGATATATATTATATAAACAGAGTAATTAAATTTTATTTATTTTATTTTATGCTTTCCACATAAAAATTTTTTTCGTTTAAAAACTATTTATTTTAACAATTTAATCAGTTTTGCCAAACATTTAACAAAAGAGGTGAATTGAAAAATAAAAAAAAGTTTTTTTATAAATCTATATGTATACAAGATATAAGATTTACAATGTGGATTTTTTTTTTAGGCGAAAAACCTAGGTGGTTAATCACATACAGCTATAAAATTAAACTTTTAATTTACACACACTACAGACAATACACGATAAAATAACAACGATAACAACAATAATTACACAATAACAACTTGTCACAGGGATGTAAAGGGCCCTGTTACATAACAATGGATAAAACTCTAATTAAAATAACAAGTAATAAATCTAAACATGCTATTTAAGTTACGTAAATGTATGTTGTTTCAAATGTTTCCAATTATATTCAACCGATGGAGGAATGCTAACACCATATTAATGGTTTGGGAGTCATCACCCAGCATCCTCTGAATGCAATTTGGTAGGCAAAACCTCTTCCGAACATGTTTCAGCTTTACACAATCTAAAAGTAGATGTTTGATTAAAAGGAGATTTAAGCAGTAAGGACAAAGCGGCGGATCCCCACGACGCATCAGAAACCCGTGAGTTAACCCAGAGTGGCCAATGCGTAGGCGAGAAACCACCACTTCCTCTCGACGGCTTTTTCGGTTTGAGGATATAAATGGCCGAACGGTATCTTTAATTTGGCGGAGTTTATTTCCTTGTACTGCTACCCACTCTTCTTCCCACTGTCTAAACAGGGCTTGTTTTAAAAAGGACATATAGTCGGACGACATAACTCTATTTACGCTATGATGTAAGGAAGTGGCTTCCTTAGCAGCTAGGTCTGCTTTAGTATTTCCCTGTATACCGGCGTGACCCGGAACCCAGCAGAACGACACCTCCACGCCCATTAGACAAAGTCTGTGCGTGGAGCACAGAATATCTTTGACCAAAGGGTTAGGAGAGTAAATATTTTGAATGGACTCAAGTGCACTTCTTGAATCTGAACATATGAGAAGGTGCTCCGGTGTTGGTAGAACAATATTGGGTGCCTTGAGTATTGCAGCTGTTTCCTGACAGAACAAATGCGCATCCGACTCTATTGTCCAGTTTGGAACCATCAGTGAAAATAATATGACTTGATGGGTAAAGTTTATGGATATAAATTCCTGACGGTAAACAACATCAAGTGTTGTTTGTTTTACATACCTAGACAATGAGAGATCGACATGAGGTTTTCTAATCGACCAAGGAGCGACAAAACATGGTGTATTTTCGTATATAGGAGGTAGTGCTACCCCCAGATTATTGAGGATACGGATGGTTCTGATCCCAAAGGGAGCAGTGGTTTGTTTACGGAATTTGTACAGTGCAAATAATGAATTGTTAAATACAATATGATAAGAAGGGTGCAAAGGTTTGGAGCGCAAATTACACATATATGACAGTTATAGCTGTTGTCTGCTTCGCGTGAGCAACACCTATAATGGACTATAGGTCCACTCACCTGTTTCAACAAGCAGACTACTAATGGGACTAGAACGAAAAGCTCCGGATACTAGACGGAGAGCAGTGTTATGAACCGAATCTATCTTTTTAAGAAACGATAACCTAGCTGATGAATAGACTATGGACCCATAGTTAATTCGTGATCGAATAAGAACTCGGTAAAAACGCAGCATGCATTTTCTATCGGCTCCCCAATGAGAACCGCTTAAAACCCGTAATATATCTAAGATCTTGATGAAGCATGATTTTAAATTTGTCACATGTGGGTTCCAAGAGAGTCTATGGTCGAATATAAGACCTAGAAATGTGACTGTGTTATCGGAGTGAAGTTGAGTTCCGTTTAGGTATAAAGTGGGACTAAAATGTTGTCTGCGACGAGTAAAAGCAATGCATCTAGTTTTATCAGCGGTAAACTTAAATCCTGTCTGATTGGACCATGTTTGTAACTTATTGATCGTTAATTGCAGTGTTCTTTCTGCGGTTGCCGTGTTTCTGGTTGCCACGTAAATGGCAAAATCATCAACAAAAAGAGAACAGTGGACAGGTAATCGGACATTAGCAGTGATGCTGTTAATAGCAACTGCAAATAATGAAACGCTAAGTACGCTGCCTTGAGGGACACCATTCTCTAAATAAAATCGATCTGATAAGGTGGATCCAAGACGCACCCTAAAATATCAATTAGATAAGAAATGTTTATTATGCTGGGATTCTCCCATGAATACCCCAAGATTGTAATGTATTTAGAATTCCTCTTCTCCAAGCCGTATCATATGCCTTTTCAAGATCGAAAAACACCGCAACAAGTGTCTGACGAAGAAGAAAGGCATTTTGAATGGCCGACTCTAACAAAACCAGCTGATCGATAGATGATCTTCCCTGTCGGAAACCACACTGTTATTTACAGTTCAGTTGGTTAATTTCAAGGTACCATACAAGTCACCGATTGACCATATTCTCCACCAGTTTACATAGAACGCTGGTGAGAGAGATAGGACGAAAACTACTAGGATCAGTTTTGTCTTTCCCTGGTTTTAATAGAGGAATTACTATGGCCTCCAACCAAGAATCAGGAAAGATATGCTCATCCCATATACGATTGTATATTTGGAGAAGAGCAGCCCTACCCGACTCTGGAATGTGTTTAATCATGGAATATACGACATTATCAGGACTGGGAGCTGAATCCGTAGCCGACAATGTGGCAGATTCCAATTCATCCATTGTAAATGGGTCATTTAACGGAGAATCCTGCGATATGCCGATAGTGAATGGCATGGCCTCTTGAGCAATTTTATATGTACTAAAAGCATCATTATACCCAGCTGTTGAAGAGAACCTAGAAAATGATGAACCCAAAATGTTTACAATTTTATGGCTGTCTGTAGTCAATATTCCATCCTGCTGCATCAGTCAAACCAAAGGAGCAGAGGGAACATGGCCACACACAGAACGTAACTTCTTCCACACTGTTGATGTGAGAGTCGTTCTGATTATTGTACCGATATAATGGGTCCAAGAATCTTTCCTGCTCTGCCTGAATACTCTGCGAGCTTTGGGACGCAAGATTTTATAATTTTCCAGATTTTCTCCCGTCGGTATTCGATTAAAGATCCTTAATGCTTTTCTTCAGAGTTTCTTTACATTTGTCGTTCCACCAAGAAACTGGTGGACGTTTTGGTCGTGTTGAAGTTTTTGGTATATTATTTTCTGCTGCTGAAATAATGGAATCTGTAAACATATAAACTGTTTCATTTATAGAAATATGTTGAGATTATATTCTGGTAATGCAAATTGATTTGTAAAATCATTCCATAAGCCTTTGTTTATTATCCATCGAGGTGTTCGGTTGTTTATAGAAGAGGAGTCATTAAGGGAAATTTTTATAGGGGCATGGTCGCTGCCATACAAATCTGCCATCACTATCCACTCTAATCTTGCAGCTAGCGAAGGACTACAGAATGACAAGTCTACGACCATCCAACCTCCTGTTGAAGCTGCTAAGTGCGTTAACGATCCGTTATTAAGTAAACACAAATCTAAATTGGATCGTATCCTCTCAACGCAGATACGCCTTGGGCTGCAGGTTGAGGATCCCCACGAATAATGATGTGCGTTGAAATCGCCAAGTAACAGAATCGGAGCAGGTAATTGATATATTAAATCGATCAAGTCGTTTGATTGGACGGTATAGCTTGGTGGCAGGTATAGACTGCATATCGTTAGTTTTGTGGGAACAGCGACTCGAATTGCTACTGCTTGTAATGGTGTATCCAGATTTACGGCAACACCGTAAATTTGGTCAGAGTTTTGACCAAGGATGCTACACCACCTCTTGCTCTCTCCTCTGTAACAAAATCCGATCTGCAGATGGAATACCCTCTTAAATATAAAGAATGGGTATTATGAAGATGCGTCTCCTGGAGACAAACGAATAGAGGAGACGTGTCTCGCACAAGAACTTTCAGATCTTCCACGTGACTTCTAACACCATTTAAATTCCACTGAACCACATTCATATTTGGGATCGTGGACATAGATAATTAATGAATAAATGTATTTCAGCAGTTCACATTATAGAACAGAACAGATGCGGGAACAGAATGAGACACTTTAGGGAAAAGGGCGACTAGCTGAGCTTCCTGGTCAGTCAAGATGTTGACTGTTTTAGCCAATTCTCCACAATTTGCGCATGGAGTTTTGCTCTTATTTGAGACCACTGCAGCAAATGATTTGCCTTCCAGAGCAGGCCTAGAGGTTTTATTTTTTTTTTGCAGCGTTAAATGATATTTTTTCCTTAGCCATAATAGTAAGGACTGCTTTTTCTTCTTTAAACTTTTCACAGTTAAAAGACCGTGCAGGATGATCGCCGCCACAGTTGGGACACTTGACGTCATCTTTGCAGCCCTCACTATTATGACCTTTTTTACCGCATTGACCGCATGTTTCTTGCTTGGTGCAAGTAGAACTCACGTGTCCAAACCCTTGACACTTAAAACAACGATGTTCGAGGGTTTGGGACGTAAGATATAACGGACAGACGATAGAAACCTGCATAGATATGCTGGCAATGTGGGTGTGCCAAAAGTTAGAATCAAGGAAGCCGTGGCTTTTTTCTCTCCATTTTCATTGCGCATAATGCGAATGACTTCAAGAACTGACTGGCTAGCTAATTCGCTTTTTATTTCTTCCAAACTAATGGGGATCAAGTCTCTACAGGTAATGACACCTTTTGAATAATTCAAGGATCTATGAGGTTCCGCAGATACCTTGACTTTGTCATAGAAGGAAGTCATCTTTAACAGCGACAAACTTTGTTTCTCGCTGTTAGTTTCCACTAAAATGGTGCCATTCTGTAATTTCCTAATGGAAAGTACAGGGTCCGCTTGTTACAGGGGGAAAGTATAGTAATTGCCTTGTTGATTACAAAGGGCGATACCTTTGATAAATCTGTATCCTTTTCCGTATTTGAAAAAACTAAAAATTTGGGAGCTGGCAACTCAGATGGTTGAGCAGCCCTCTCCTTTGTCTTTTTAAACAATTCTTTGTTGACAGACTCATCAGACGAATCCGAATAATGTCTCTTTATTCCTAAATCTGATTTGACGGGTTTTTTTACCATGTGTTTTTTTTTTGTCCAGCGCATCATGTTAGGCGGAATCGGGTGGGCTTGGTAAGGGCGTGCCCATCAGATCACATTGCGATCACTTCCGAACCCTCAGTTCCGTGAGGATTCTAAGTACTCTTTTGCCAGTCTGGATGGACATCAGTCTGGAACCCGAAACTACTGTGAGGAAGAATCCTACTTTCTTCAACATCGCGAACACTTCCTGACCAAGAACCGAAATGGCTGGCCCCAGAACAGAAACCACGCATACGTCTCGGCAGAGCAAGCTCACATCAGCCTTGCCAAACCTGAGGTTACCAAGACTCTGGCAGGTTCAGCACTCCCAACGCTCAATGGCTCTGCACAGTCAAAATTCCTAAAATAAGGTGAGAATTGGAATCTTGTATTGTTTAGTGTGTGTGTTTGTGTGATTGGATGGATGTTTTGTAAGTGTTGAATGTGTTAGACTCGGGTACCGCGAGGACGCCAAACCCCTTTTAGTAGGTGCAGCTAGTCTTCACCCCCCGTGCGGGGTTTGCAATGTGGAAATGAAGTTCCGGGACAGCCATTCAAAGAACAAGTGAAAGATAAATCAAATGTTTACTTCAAAATTCATCATATGGGTTCATTCGTCCGTCTAGTTATCGATACGCTAATAACAAGGGATAACGATCCACTAACAGAATAAAATAGCTTTAAAAGCCTATATCGAGTTGTCAGCGATATTAAACGTCTTATATATGTTTAGCGAAAAGTTATAAACCCAGACCTACAAAGGTTAATTTAGTGAGAATAGATAATTGTATGAAGTTTTATAGATTGTAAGATTGTACAGTATTTAAGTCAATACAGTGTTCTACTTACTTTGTTTAGTTACCATGTGCAAAATTATTCTAAAAACTGCTGTTCTAAATGAATTAAACGTCCTGGTACTTAATTATCACAATATATTATATTGATGGGTGTAGCTTCGAAGGAATACACACATGGAACTAAACATAAAAATATCTATTTCATTTAATTTATTTTTTTTCCGCTTATACACTTCCTCAGCAAGGGATATTTAATTAAATTACAAGTGAAAAAACATTGTAATATTCAGTTGGCAGAGCATCACGACTGAAACGTGAAGGTCCCGGGTTCAACTCCCGGTCTTGGTCTGTGTTTTTTCACTTGTAATTTAAATAAATATCCATTGCTGAGGAAGAGTGTAAGCGGAAAAAATAAAATATTAATAATAGCACTACTGTAAGCTGCAAAATAAGAATTGAGATTGTTTTCAATGTCGTATACACGAGGTATTCAATCAGTTAATTCAATAATTGCAGTAAACCCGTACAAGTGAGATGACATCGATCAATATCTGGAGCGATCAGGGTAGCTCTGTTGACATGTTTATGTTTTTTACTTGTAATCTAATTAAAGAATATTCATTGGGCCCCGTAACAAATTATAACTTTTTACCCTTAGTTGTACTTGCTTTGTTGCTTATTGGTCTATTTACTCTACCTAGTATGTCGGAATGTGTCTATTCACCTAATCTAGTTCCTTCATTCAAACTAAAACTAACTTGCGTAACAGTATTATTTATTACGTCTTTGATATATTGGTAACTTCAGAAATATTCCTGACAAGTTTGTTCATGTCCTTAATTATCTTTTCACTATGACTCATTCCATTTTGACACTTTACTCTTTTTAAACTATAACTTTCACTCAACTTAATTTTTAGTTTAAATCTATTACTTAAGTTTTCTTGCATTTTACTTTAACCTTAACAATTACTACCTTTATTTTACTATAAATTTATTTATTTTAATGTTTTTTGAAACTTTCATTTTAAATATGTTTTGGTTTCACTTCTTCCACCGACTGAGTTCCAGGTCCAGTGCATGAGTTCAGTGTCATTTCTATTGGCCTGTTTACGCAATGCATAAGGTGGCTGCTACAGCAACATGTACACCAATCTCAGTGATAATTCATTAACGTTTGTTATGTAATTAATTACTGTAATCTGTCAAGATCAACAAAATGTTTAGTATTAGGTAAATAAGTAAATTTTTACAATTTTTACCACTAAACTTCTAGCTGCTTTTAATAAGGCGTTTCTATGCAGTAAAACTTTGTTTCGTATGTGAGGGTTTGCTGTAACAAATATTGCACCTCCACCCTATTCCTTTGATATTTTTCCAAAAGAAAATAACGTAAACTGATGTAAGTATACAAATTGTATTGGCTCAAGGTAAATAATATGTTTTATTTAAACGCTGACTGCAAAGCTTTCAATAAGTAAGAGCACCCATACATACAACGAAATAACATTATACGGTATTATATCTTTGAAGTGTAATGAGTTTCCCAATAAATATTTATTTAATTAAACAGAGAGTTTAATATTCATATAACATTGCGGATTTGTAAATGTGTTAACAGTTTTTTGTAGATAAATCAATTGAATGTTGACATAAAATTTGAAATCATTAGATGTACAAATATATATACATATAAACTTATACATATGATATACTTTGGTTTAGTAGAATATAAGCAGCATAATTATTCAAAGTTAATTAAATTGGTCTAAATAAGTGAGATTAAATAAATTTAATTTTTCTTGAAAAGAGTTTGATTTAAAATGTTGACAAAAATAAAATAAGGACCTTGTTTACTTTCATAAAATAAAACTACGATACGTTTTGGAATGATTATTTATTCAGACTTAATAAAACGCCTTAGGAATGTGGTCATTAAGTAGAATATTTGCACGTACTTTTCCTTACCTTCCTATGTTTATTAGAATACTTTACTGTTTGCAATGAAATTACATTTTTGAGAGGAATAAAGTGAGTCCTGTTTTTGCCTACGCCCCAAGCCAAAAGATATGGTCGTTATGTAGATAATACACAATGCAGACACATTTTCATAGATAGCGTTTTCACACAACGAAAAAGTGGAATAGTAACCAAACTTTAATTGTATATACAATTTCGGTAGTAAATGTGATCGTATCAAAGTGCTATTAATAAAACAATTGTTTCAGAATGAATTGTTTTTCCGTATGAATTGACATAAATTGTTTTATGTAAAGTAACAATTCATAAACATAATAAACTTGATTTTATCTAATATCTCATTCCTGTAGATATCATGTACTCTTAAAATAAATAATAAATAAATAAGAAACACTAAACGTATACTTCAACTAAAAACTTGTTAACAAACCCATTTCGAACGTAAAACTTTGTAAATATTCTTCAGAATAAAGTTGATTTGTTTCAAAAAGATTTACATTTTTCAATTAGTACAAAATTGAGTTCTTTCCTAGTAATTTACATTATTTTTACTTAAAGTTTTAGGTCTTTGATTAACATTTTAAAGTACATTATTTGTATGTGAATGCTATGAATATTTCATAGCATTAATATTAATAATGTTGTGTTAGCAGTATTTTTTCTATTTAACTTTACCATTTTTCCTTTTATGCAATGAATAAAAAAAAAGTCCAGTCATATCATTAATTTTCTTTTTGAATATAACTCAAAAATGTTGAATATTTGTAGCCGTGTGTTTGACTGAGAATTTAATTATAACGTTGTTATGGAAGAAGCGACATATAGTACATATAACATGTATGTAATAATATATAAATCTCATTCGAGAATCTCGCCTCCTGGGCGTGGTTATTGTGCTTTATATTTCTAATTTTCTAAATAAATATGTTAGTAAGGTCGACAGTAACTGTAAGATACAATTTGATCTCTCTTCTTTTTTTATGAGATAAAATTGCATACAATTATGTGGATTTTTTTAAGAGGATACATTTGTTAAATATACGCCCAGATTGATCAAACAATTGCATTAGAAAAAAATTACATTTTCAACACCAACATTAGTTAAAACGATTATACTTGTATTTTACACAAAATATACGTCAACAATTAAATAATTGCAAAGAATATTAGTATCAATAACACGTTCACCCCCAACCATTTTTCAAATGATTAAAACTGAACAACAAACAATAATGAATATTTTGCCACTTGGTTTTAAACGAGAATAGTTATTTTATTTTAAAAACATTTTAATATAGGATCATAATTATATCGATAATTTTAAAAACCTGCGCAATATTTCCGTTTATCACGAATATCATCAGAAATGTTGGAAACAAATAAAAACTAGCTTAAATTAATAAGTAAGCAATTTAGGTTTTCTTAAATTTCATCGAAAAATTTTAATTTTTTCCTTTGTACTAGTTTCTTACTTTTTAAAGAGCGTTGTAAGAGTTTTTGGGCTAAGTTAGAAGAAATTGAGGACATCAAAGTACATGTGTAATACACCGTAAAAACATGTTTCTATTTTTATTTCAGTCATCACAGGAATAAAATAAAAACCCTTGTCCAACTACTTTCACAGTAAAACGAAATATTAAAGTCAACACGTCCTTCTGTAAAATATCTACAACTTCGATTTCCATACTTTAATTTAACTACAGAAATATGTTTAACCTTTAACTAAGCCTAAGTGAATTATTTTTATTACAAAGTAGATAACAAATAAAAGATACTTATTAAATAATTTAAGTTTCTGTCGTTTACTAACTAAGTTGATAGTTTTTATTAATCTAACACATGGCAAAAAGGGATTTACGATACATTCTCAGAAATTGAATCCACAATACAAGACTTGGCGTGTTTCCAACAAAATACAATGGCAACGGAAACATCGGCCATTGACTGTGTACAATAACCCAAATCCAGACCAAGTAACATTTTGTATAGTGATATTTTTCTTGTCTATATTGTGCAGTCTGTTTCACTAGAATATCAAATATTATTCTTTTTTTTTTATCTTTAGTCGTCTACTATATTTATCGATTTTTTCTGTCACCATACTAAAGTAAAATGTTAGAAAAACAACAGTAGTATATTTCTAAGAGTTTCATTAAAATTTACACATTTACAAATTACATAATGAAGATAGCTACGTTTTCCTCTCCATACAATGGTAACGTCATCAGAAAATAATTATTAAAAAGAAATTTGTTATTAAAATAGTTACAAAATTGCTTAAAAACATCTTCGTCCTTTTTTTAGAAATATAAATTTCACTGGGAACATATGTATTCGACTACTTGTATGTACAACTTGTTTTAAAAACATTTCTAACGGATTTGAGGAACACGTGAGTGATGTAGCACCCAATATCAAAGATTTCAAAATTTGGCTCTCGTTAAAAAAGGTTTAAGAGTGAATGAGGCATATTATCATGAACTGTGTTGGCTGAACTATCAAAACCAGTTGAAAAGATCTCCATCTACAAAGGAGAGTGGGCAAAATAGAAGTAATTTAAAAAAAAACATTGGATTCAATATGGAATTTATTCGCAGTACTATAGTAAGTGAAAAACAAGCATACTTTATGTCAGATTTGCATAGACAGTTTTTGCTGTTCTACTATGATTACACAGGAGTGGAAGACTAACTATACCACTCAAAATTTGGAAAATAAAATAAGGAAACAATTTCCTGTTGATATTGTGTTTCCAAAACTAAATGAGACCAAAATCAAGTATATATCTTTCCGAATATTTTTTGCAATTTTTGTTTGTTTTTGAGCGTGCGCCACACCCCATTCCGACGGATACAGGTTGCCAGACCACGATATGTTATTTTGCGGTGGATGATACTACAAAATGAGTTATGAAACAAATTTATATATTTCCAATTAAATTGGCATATGTCTTGCTCTTGGACTATGTGGCAACTCTGACCACACTTCTAGATTTTGGTGACTACAGGCAATATTTGAGACTCTGCATTTTGACCCCCCCCCCCCCCCACAACCTGCTGCCACCTCACCGTCTCTAGGTCATGGAATGCAATACGACGTGACGACGCAGAGTAGTGCTAAACTATTTAATTTGACGAAACGAGAACACTTAATTTCTATTGATTTACTCAACATTACATGTCAGTAAACAAGAATTTTACATTTATTTACTCTAATGAAGTTAAAGATAAATTTATTTTATAAATCTGGATGTCCATGTGATCATGTTCTCAAACAATTATTTTGTTAAAGAATAATGTTTTAATTTATATTATAATTTCAAAAATTCTCTTAATAACTAGCACCCCTCGTTAAGTAGCCAGGTCAAAGTTTATACAACACTCAAAAAAGTTTACTATAGCAATGTATATTTATTTTTTACTAACTCATAAGCAAGTTCTTATAGGCCTATATCACTGTTACCTATCATGTATAAAGTAATTGAAAAATAATAATAAATAGACTGAATCCAATTGTTCAACTTAGCAATTTAATACCATCGCATCAGTTTGGTTTTATAAACCGATTTTCTACTACTGATCAAAGTTCATAGAGAAATCGCTTGAAAATGTTAAAATTTGTTCTGTTGTGTTCTTTAACGTTGCACATGTATTCAAAAAAGTGTGGCATTTTGGATTGATTGAAAAGCTCAAACATCTCTCAAAAAATTGTATTCTAACATTGTATTTATTTTTTCCCAACTCCACAACGTATTATAATTAGCGCACGATTAGCCCTACTTAAAGATAATACAATGCTACCGCATCTTTAAAACAAACCAACTTCAAAATCTTAAGATAAGCAATGTTTACAAGTCATAACTACAGGATGACCATATAATTTATACTTATTGAATATAAAATGTCTGTCTTTCAACTTCGCATATCCATGATACACAAGACTTTAGGAAGTGCAGAATTTGAATCCACTTGACTAGAAGTGTTTCTAACAAAATGCAGTGGGTATAGGAACATTGATTTAAGACTAATGCAATTTTAGTTATTGCAGACAAAATAGAACATTTTAAAGTCAGTTTCTTGTTAATGGTTAATAGTTCTTTGTAGTAACTAAACACATTTTTCATTGTTTAAATTAAGTTTTTATGTGATAGATTTACCGAATCGTATAGTGTAGTACTTTATGCTTCTACCAGCACCAATAATTTACGAAATAATCCAAATAACTTATGTAAATTTATTCATCTTCAATTCCATTTCAAACTGTAATGCTAGCCAACTATTTCTAAGTTTTCCTAGTTTTCAAAATATTACATAAAACCGTCCATTATTATCTAACAGGAATTGATTTATTCATTACTAAAAACGTCAATAGTTTTTTTTTTGAATTAAAAATAATTCAAATACTTTAGAAGAAGACAAATTTAGTGCTCCGAAATAATATTAAAGCTTTTGGCAACTTCTGGATATGCAAACATTCTTAATAGTTTAGTCGTGTTTATTACGTAAATGTAATTGGATATTAATTAATAGTTAATTGTTAACAATTAACTACGGGTAATTTTGTCTGAAACTATATTTTCGGTCAAAATTGTAGTAGGCCTAGTTTAAAAAAAATAACATCCATCGGCCTTAATATGTCTTTATAATTGTTGTATTGCTATATTCATTCATTGTATGATTATCTTTTTCACAATAAATTAAATACATATTATTACTATTATTCGTATTATTGGTATATGCATAAAAGGTTCACACCAACTCATACTTTACAAAGTAGTATAGTATTCTACTAATGTGTATTACATGTAGTAGTGTACTATACTACACATAGGTATAATATACCTGTATACTTTTACTACGGCTTCTTAATCAAAACTATTAGTTCATAATGTTACATTAACAGTGATTCGTAACGAGTAAGAACTGCTATAAGATTATTGAAAAGTAATACCTAATACACAACACAACTCTGAGTTAAACTTTTAATATATACAATTACTGTGTGGAATTTAAGGTAAGGGTTCTGCATCACCAGCCGTCTAAAAGTTTTACCAACATGCAAATAATGAATCCAACATTCCGTTGAACTGGAAGCTGGCTTACAACGTTAATGTTGTACCGGCCAACAACTATTTCCACACCAAAAAAATACATTGAAACATATTTTAACAATCTTTGAAGGTATAATAACTGTAAACCTCTAATATTATTTTTCATAATGTATGGGTATTACAGTTATTTTTAGTTTTTAAAAACCTTCTCCATTTCCGTCAATATATTGAATGTATCAGTCTGAAAGTTATTTGTTCAAAATTAACACATTTGAGTTAACTGTTGTTTTACTGCTGAGAGACCGTTAAACGAAAAACTGGGTACATATTTTCCAGAAGTCGTACCATGGTAACGTTTCCTATAAGTACTTTCTTTGAAATCCACCGACATCACATATTTGATAACAATTTTGTGTAAATAATATTTTTGGTCGTACAACTTTTGCTTGAAGTGCGTTTAAATGCTAGCTTTTTTATTGGTATCGTTGATTAACAGATGTAGAATTATAAAATTACGCAGCAAGTGCTAGGTCAAGTGCTAACCACAGGACTAAGTAAGTTATATAATCTATTCTACAAGAACAAATATTATTACTACGTAATATAACAGACAACACAAAGTCATTTAACTTGGAACTTAAATTTAGTCTCTGGATCTTTATTTAAGAACGGAATTTTACAGACTCTGCATATTTGACTGAATAGAAATTGAATTTAAATAGGCCTATGATTTAAAAAAAGTCAGCGTCTTCCAATTTAAAGAGAAGTTTGTTTATGGTGGAAACTAATTATGTTTTGTATTAGAATTATTTTTAAAAATATTATTAACTTCGTATTATTTGCATGCCCAAAAAAGGTGTTTAGCTAAATAAATCTTTCTATAATTAAGTAAAGGTAAAATGAATAACTGTTTATAAAAATATTTTAATTTAAACATAGAAAAATATTATTTATAATGACATACAGAAAACTCTAACTGTATTATATTTTTCTCCTTATTCAATGTTTCCTAACAAAATGTTACTGTATTATAATTCTTCGCAGTGCAACAAAATAGGTTAAACTAAAGATACTAAAATAACATATACCATACTATTTACGGTAGTGAAGCACGGTTGTTCATATATTTTGTAACACAAACCTAAACTATAAAGACTGATTATATTTTTTTAAATACACGGCGATTTTTATGTAAGAATTTGAGGTTATAGTACTATTTCTGCGTGTTAAAATACTCCAAGCCATTAAAATATTCCTTTCATACATTTCCGACAACAAGTGTATATCAGAAAAACTCTCATTTCGTTCTAAAATTAACTAAATTGCAAACAAATAACTAAAATCAGGTAAATAATTTAAATTGCATTTATTTTCCAATTTAATTAAAATCTGTCAAACGCACTATCTTCGGTAAGCCTAAGATAATTATAATAGAAAATTACTTTTCTTTCCTTTCAATTTAATCGAAAATTAATTTGTATGATACAAAAGTTTACAAAGAGGTTTTGAAAGTTTCGAGAAAAACTGGATATAGTAAATGTAGAAACAAACCATCGTATTTTATTCACTTTAAAAACTCATTTACTTGCGAGACTTTCTGGAGTAAAGTGTATTTGTTTAAACATTTAAATTAAAGTAAACAGTTTATCTCTGTACAAATACGTTCTTTTAAATTTTATTTATTTGTACTGAAAATACTGTTTAAATACAGTGAAATACATTTTACAATATACTAAATTATCTTCTCTCTTAAATTAATTTAGTGAATTTAATAATAAGGACAAACATTTTGTTAATTACACACTTTACTAAGATTAATGTAATGCCAATTTGTATTCTTGTTTAAAAAGTATTTTACATATTATAATACTTTTTATATTTATAATATTATTTTTTCTATATAGGGCCTATCCCTTTCTTTTCAAATTAAATTGCCGCACGTTGCGGAGCCAAATTTACTGTTTATTTTTTATTGCCCTTCAAACAAATGCCACACGTTGTAAGCTAATTTTATAATGTTAAAACCATAAATAACTGACTCCTTTGTGTTTAACAAAACTCTATATTTAATCAATGTGCTTTAGTTACTTATTTTGGTACAATATTTCTCTTGTGAGAATTGAATCAAAATGGAATTATCTTTACAATTTTATATTATCTCCTCTGGATGTATGTAATATAAAATTAATACTGACATATAAATTATTTAAACAAATCTCTTTCTCTCTGGTTAAAGAATCCCTCTCTGTTAAATAGGCAATCTTTTAAAACTATACTTAAAACTATCTTACAAATTGAATTATTTAAAATTAATATCTATTATGTTCCAAAGTTCAAATGTTCAGAAAAACTATGTCCAATTGGTTTAAATTGAATTTATATACAAGACTATTCACTTTTACTGATTCAAAACTTTTTATAACCCTGGGTATAGATATCAGAAATGGCTGGATATTACCTTAATGTTGGCGACTGTCTTTTAATAATTTTACAACTTTTCATTGGTTGTATCATTTAAAAATAACATTACTCTGGAGGGTATTGCTTATACTTTTGCAAGGTAAGTACAATATGTTCACTATTTCTTTATATTTTTATGTAATTTGATAAAAACTGGCAAATACGTCTGTACTTGGTGAATAATCAAATAGAAGTGCTAAAAGGACGCCACAAAAAATTCAGATATGGCCTACAATACCTCATGGCCATTACTATAATCGTGTTGAATATCCTATTTACAACAGCTTTCTTGGGTCACTTGCACATTTTTCCAAAATATGTTTCACTGTTGTTAAACTGTAGATTTTACGTATTTTAAATTGTTTATTAATATACCCAACTTCGAATTACTTATAACTGTTTCTTTTAAACTTGAAAATGTCCATTTTAATATATTATATGCACAATGTACGTTTGTCGATGTTATTCGCGAGTATAAACGATCCGCCGCTCTTTATCGTCAACTATTTAATTGATTTAATCTTCCGTAGCTAGTTGCTAGTTTCTTTTATCATTACAATCAATACTTCGTTGTCTATTGTTCTATGTTATTGTTTTCGTAATTTACGTTTTGTTACATTATTTTCAAATTTTCTTGCTTTGTGGATACTTTTGAGGTTAATATAGTTTAGTTTATTTAATTCTTCCTTGTTTGGTGTATGTGAAGTGATTTATTTTGTAATAATTACGTGAAATATTGTGGAAAAGTTGAAACTTAACCTATATAATTTCAACTTTTATTTCTTTCATAACTCCAACAAATATTATTTCCCGGGAAATTTTTTGTTGTTTTTACAATCAGTTAGATTTGTTTTTTCATATTATATCAAATTCCTTAGAAATCGATTGACAAGTTAAAGTAAATTTTTACTCAATATAACCCGATCGTAGATAGTTTTAACTAAATATAATCGAGTTTGGTTAGTGGTTAGAACAAATTATTTCTTAGAATAAACGCACAGAACACAATTCTCACAAAAAACGTTTCAACGACAAAATCACTGTTATAATTTAAATGTAGATAAAATGTCACTAAGGATGATGACTATGTCGTTGAAATACGTGTGACGAATAAACGTATTTTTTAATGCCCTATTTTTATTCTTAGAAACAATTCAAATAGAAAAAAAGGAAATGTGTGGATACAGAAGTTGGATACATTGTTAAAACGCGTTTGGTAAAAAAAACACATTATTTGTTATTTGTGAAAGTTCTTATTCACGTTTTATTTTATAAAGTACGATATAAGTTTTATTTGATCTATATACTTATATATTCCGAAACTGTTCTTAAATAGATAGACGTAATTACAAGCTATAAATAAACTCCAAACTTCTAACGTCTCTCCAAGTTTTAATAGGAGTAACCTCTTAAGTCTTGAGAACTTTATTTAATGACAAATTTAGAAAGATTTCAACTAATGGATATTTAGATTTAATTAGGATTAGTCAATACCAGCAACTTATATCTGTGTTGCAAGCATATTTCAGTGTTTTGTAATAAATATAAATGTTGTATTATAAAAACATTTCATATTATCAAACTGATTATTATTTTGAGATTGCTTTTCAATGTAATAAACTTGTTAATAATCAATTGACTGATATAAATTCTATACAAAGACATTTTAAATCATAACTCTTGATTTTTAATTTGTCGGATATAAATTATATTTTGTGAACAGGAATTAAATTAAACCTCGAATTCAATAAACGCTTATAGTACAGAAAATGTTGCTGTTGTGAATAATCCATTATTAGATTTGTCTTTCTGAATATCTATAATTTTTTCTGAAACTAATAAAGATATCCCAATGTAATTATGAAGCATGGTATGCTTATATATTCCAACAATGATACAAAAATATATACTGTAATCTTTTGGAAGCTAAAGTATAGTACCCCCGAAATAAATATTGTATAACACTGACGATTGGTATACCGTTTCAAAATGCTTGTTTTCAATATTATTAAAACAGATTTAAAATATATTTTTTTTTTTTTTTGCATTTCAAGATTCTCCCGAATTATTGGTCAAAGTATAAACTATTGGTCTATTTATATTTTAAATGTATTGCAGTTACAACTTATAAACACAGCTCAGTGCTTTTAGAGGAACATATTTAGAGGTATTTATTTATTTAAAAACTTTAGCGAATGAAAATGTTTGAGCAAAAATTGTGAAAAGTGTTTTTTCGATTAATGTGGTGTGCTGCAATAGGTTTTGGTGGCATCATATCAATTCATTTTTACCCACCATTTAATGTACGATAACTTTTCGTTGTGATGTTTGTTATTGGATGTATAGTTACTTCCTTGTATTCAGTATATTGTAGTATATGCATTGTCATTATCATTATAATTTCTTGTAGAACATACGAGAGTTGGTTTATTTACACAATTTCATCCAGATTTGAAGCAATTCTAAGAAAACGTTTTTTTTTCTACATATATGACACATAACAATTATTGTAGTTAATTACTTCGTAACTAAGAAGAGCAGTGTAGATTTTGCTTAAACATATTTTAATTTTTTGGACTTAGAAATATCTAAAACATGCTTTATATAGATTGCATTATAAACAGGTTTACTTCCATCCCATTTATTTTATAATAATCTTTAATGGTTTGTGTATGTTTATGTTTACAAAATTTCATGCCAGTACTTACACGAATGTAAATAAGGACATTGTATTTTGAAGAGATTTAATAGTGCGACAGTAGCAGATTATGTTCTCCCAAATGATTACAAATTACTATATGAGGAGTAGCAAAGGGGAATAGAAGCCAAAATACTGACATAGCCAGGAGCTTCGAAGTAACACAGTTTAAGCCTTTGTGTGCTCACCCACTTTGTCTAAGAGCAAATTTAATAAACTTGCTCTCTCAGCTCTAAGCTATATGCTCTAGTTTCAGTTCTTCCTTAGTAAATGTTAATAATTATC
>JAGFPH010001444.1:166496-203810 GCA_018207615.1 Philaenus spumarius
ATTTAAACATAAAACGTCACGATGACTACCTGATTTTTTTAGTAAAGGCCACTAGTAAAACAATGTCGATTGGATTGATGGGCCCGATAATCATCAATAGTAGCCTAAAATCAATGGGCCCGTCAAACTAATGGCCCTGGTTTTACTGTTATCCTTCATGCGATACTGTTATCAGCTATACCATTTGATTGCAAATTCAAGTTTCAATTCAACTAAAAGTGTCTGTTGATATTTTTATAAACCTTTAACATTTTTTAGTTATTTCAAATTAAAGATTTTAATCTACATCTCTTTAGACATGCGCCATTTTGTAAACTTTTCTTGAAAATGCACACTGTTTTTCACCACGTTTTAGATCTTATTATCTCAAAACGGCTACTCCTATGAATACTACCGTAGTTTCTGAAAAAATAGTTTTTTGTAGGAAATTTGATATGATAAAAATTTGACAATAAATTAAGTTAACGAAATATCTTTTTTAAAACTTTTTTGTTACTTTTGACCCTAGTATATTGTTTAAGCGCTTGTTGAAGAACAACAATGTCAAGGTCCAAACAAACATTTATTTAGCTGTCCAGGATTTTTTCTGCAGAGTGACTTTTAATTTCTATTACTATTATTTCAATATTAGTTCTTAGTAATTCACTGTTATTACACAGTGAATAATACAAAATGTTGTGTTATAATTTATTCTGTGCAATGGTGGGCCAAGAAATCTCTTGGAACTCTTGGAGAATGTATTTAAAATCTAAACTTAACTCTGTTTTAACAACTAACAACATTATCCAACTTGATATTGTGAACATTTTGCCGAGTAAAGTGAGTCAAAGATATCCATCACAACAAGTTCCGATCGCATCGTGGTCTATTAGGTAGATAGAGAGGCGCTACTTGTTGCAGTTCCGACCTCCAACTGTCAATTATTCGAGAATGGTACAGCTTCGCGTTCCACCTCTCTAACCACCTAACGAAGCCATTGAATTATAATATTTATTATTTTTTGTTCACTGAAAAACTAGTTTTTAAATTAAAAAAATAAATTAACTGGCTAATTTCAAATGTTTGCTCTAAGTAATAAACCCTATTAGGTTGTTCTTACTAGTATAGATTTAAAAAAATATGATTGTAAAAAAAGTTAGGATTTTGTTAAATAAATTTTGTGCTAGAGCAGATTTTCTCTGTTACGCGCCTATCTACCGACTTAGTGGACGACCAACTTAAGTAAAGTTTAACGGAGATATATGGATGTTAAACACCAAGAAAATGTCCCAATAGTTGATTGATCAGAGAAAACACTGTAATAGTAATATTTTGTAACTTTTAATAAACTAGAAAATACATACTCATACCCTCATATCTGGATAGGATGACAATAACCCTGAGCGAAATAGCAGTTTATAGGTCGCTACTTGAACTCACATATTAAATAATAACTCCACAAAGATAATGATCGCTTAATTTTTAACGTATCATACTTACACTCTTTTTTTGCCCAATTAAAAACATCCACACAAATTTTACAGAATATTAAAATATTTCGTTTAAAAAAAATACATAATGTGACTAAACTATCAACGTTCACAAGCAAGCTTATTGTTAAGGTATATTATGAGAAAAGAACACTCTATGTCTTTAAACTGATTAAGGTAATTACTTTTCATTTAAACAAATTTGTAAACAAGAGTAAAGTTTTGTAAACAAACTATAAAGTTTAATAATATGTACACATTTTATACAGTAATGCACTCATACATTTACTGGTGAACATAAAGTACTAAAACAATGATTGGTTTTATCAATTAAAAAACAGGTACACTTTTAATTTATTCGTGTACAACAACCCACTTTTTGGACTAAAAACCCCAAAAAATCATTTATATTTTTTTTATAAAAAAAACGGCTGTTACGATTTTGATAAAATTTGGCTAGTTTGTAGCCATTAATGTACCCTAATATATGCAAAAAAACCACATCTTTCCAAAGATTCTCATTTAGCTAGTAATAATAATAACAAATTTGTGGGGTTTTTAGGCCGAAAAGGGAGTTGTTTTAAAAAAAAAATTTCGAGCATCTATACAGGCCTAATTGAAGTGTTTAGTGTAATTTGGTTCGAACTCGATTGAATAGTTTTCTCTCTAACTAATAATAATAATATTTATTAGTTACTCTTATACTTTAATATCCCCTCTCCTACTCCCTCCTACAATTATGAAGTCACAGTGAATAAGTTTAATAATTTAAATATGTTTGTGAGAAAGTATGTGCCAGTTCCTGGTACCGATTATTTCTCTTCTAAATGTATTTACTTGTTTAAAGCAACTGGTCCCACGAACATTAAAAATATTTTAAAATTTAAAAGCTTTAATTCTGCAACACATATAGTATAACTACAATTTGGGATGAATTATATCAATATTAAATGTCTGAAATGAGAAATGTTGACAATAGACTGTATATGGTGTATTTGTTAATAAAAGATCATAACTTCTTCGGGTGAGTTTAGGGTTCATGGCATGAAATGTGTGT
The DNA here is from genome assembly GCA_018207615.1 of Philaenus spumarius. Taxonomy (NCBI): domain Eukaryota; kingdom Metazoa; phylum Arthropoda; class Insecta; order Hemiptera; family Aphrophoridae; genus Philaenus; species Philaenus spumarius. The sequence continues at coordinate 169,023 of JAGFPH010001444.1, forward strand.
AACCCATCTATCTATAGTTCGAGTATTGAAATATTCATTATCAAAACCCCTCCTGGTCAATTTCGATTCCTGGTCGCATGATAGTCAAAGCTTCAAAAAGCACTGCTTCACTATAAGAAGCAAAAAAACTGAGAGAGGATAAAAAGTTCAACACCTGTCTGGATTGGAATTTCTTGTATAAGAATGCAGCCGTTCCAATTTGAAAGGGTGGCAAAAATTACCTAGGTCCTGCTGAAGTAATTAAAGAGTGAGAAAAAGCAACACAATTGGTTTTCCTTTTCTCTAGAGAACCAGGCTTGTTTTTTAAAATAACATCTTGAAAAAAGTATGATAGGTTTCAGGGATTACGGTTTCAACATCTTGAAATATATTGCCTGTAGGTGGGTAATGCGATGTTTCATATACCGGCGATTGAATGTCATCTAGAACTATCATTGCTGCAGCTCAAACAATGCGTAAACTCTCTTCTTTCAGACATGATTTGCTATTTTCGTAATTTTTTCACTCAAGACTTTGAATCCCGTGTTTTGAAATAGACAACCGGTGATTTGTTCGATGTTACTGATATCATCGTCGTATTTCTCAAGTAAAAAATGTTAACGTTTCCACGTTTGGACGAAAGTCTCCTTTGGTTTGATTCATTAAATACTGAAGAGAAAATTTTAATTCATCCATGTTCTCCTCCAAATAAGAATAAATATTCTCCATTGCCTCTCCAATATTCGACGCTGCTGGGCATCCCGTTTTATCTCTGCTTCTCGGTAAACGGTAGACATTTTTCAAACAGGAGGCGTGGTACTTTCCATCTGCGGCTACTAAATAGGAAATATTCTGAAGGCGATTAACAACTTCGCTTCCCTATTCAACAACACGACTCCCTTCAAATCTTGAAAGTTCATTTCGCATAGTAATTGTGCGCACGTCATAAACCATTTCATCGGTAGCGAGTCGTTTTTTCTTTTCCTTCAGTATAAATTCCGAAGTTATGTTTTCACTACACAAAACTCCTTCTTCAAATTTGAACACTGACAGCCGATCGAGTCGCTTGTGTTAATTATGGTTGATTGACCATACTTTTGCGACGCAATAATACTGAAATTACCTTTTCATGTGTGTAGCTTTTTCTACATGGATCATGCACGATGATTGATTGTGCATTTTTCAAAACTAGTTCAGCTTTGCCGTTGTTTATGATAACACTTGCTTCTCTAAAAGCATTCACACCATTCACATACATTTTTATTTGTTGATTTTAAATTACACAGCTAAGTGGACGGAAAATGTTTATTGTAGGTAAAATAACTAGCTTCATTTGTAAATTAAAGTTCATAAAATGACGAATAAACATAACAAAATGAGATTTAATATTCAATATAATACAGGAAATAGTTTGATTTCTACTAAACAACCGAAGATTAACTTTATTTACTCACAAATTTTTAATTTAAAAATGTCTCAATAAAGAATGTTTAGATTTTATATCATAGCACATTAATAGCCATACATAGCAAAACTATTGATTATTAATCTCAAAATAGGTTTTCATAACAATTAGTATTGTTCAAAATTAGAAATTTATATCATTTACCGTAAACTATATGATTTTTCGTTATTCAACAGGTCAAAAACCTAAAATAGCGACTGTTAGCGTTATACCTTCTGGGTAATATTGTCTTGATTTCTGCGTGTATAATCATATCCTAAATTTCTGGTAATTATTGTGGTTTTTGATTGGTTGAATAATCGAAGAGTTTAACTAGGTAACTCTTTTAAAACTGAAACACTATAATTTGATGCTGCTTACAAGAAATATTACCTACGCTGGTGTTACAAGTATAATTTTATTAGTTTAAGGATTAAATTTCAGATTTGCATTTGGTTTTTTGTTTGATGTTTTTATAATGGAAGTGTTTAAGTTTAAGTAGGTATGACTATATGTGTATACTTTTATATCGGTTTATCTTTTTGTAATCTTGTAAACATATAATAAGTTTTAAGTTGAACATTGTTTGTTTCTGCTTTTAACATTACGAAGTACTAATTTTTAAAGTAAATATTAATTATGTGCCTAAAAATTTGTATATTAAATTTTACGCTTATATTATGCTTAAAATTATATAGTACTTAATTGTACTTTTGTAACATTAATACTTAATTTTTTAATTTTTGTTTTAAATAAGCTTCAATTACAAAACAATACTTGTATTAGATTAAATAAAGAAGACATAGTCCTATTATATGTGCAGTTTGTAATCTAGGAAAGCATGTTGTCAGATATAACATCTACTACAATACACAATATACAAACTCAAAAATACATTTAACAAAATATAATTGAATAAACAATACTAATAAATTAAGACAAATAAGTTTTCAATATATTTACTATAATTTCAAATAATCCGTTTCATTCTCCTTTTACATACTGTATAAGGTTGCGTATTTTACCGGGAATAATAGGATTCTTATAACGATTACACATTTCATTTGTCTCACGTCTAGATGTCTGTCACAGTAAAGTTTTGCAGGAACGTTTACCAGGTGTCTTAAAAATCCCACCCTCCCCCTTAAACTTTTGTGTTTGTTAAAACAAACAAATATCCTTTGGGAAACGATACTAACTTAGCCCAAAGTATCTTTTGAAGCAATCGGAAATTTAGAGTGTCCACTAAAAATGGGGTATTTTTGGGGGCAACTAAACATTTTTAAATTGGAAGTATTGTCACAGTAAAGTTTTGCAGGAAAGTATATAAGTATAATTGAAATTGAGTATGTATATATAATGTCAGTAATCGTATTTCAAAAAGCAGTTACTATAAATTTTGAAGATACAAAGTCTGTTACCAAAAATATGTTGAACGGGTATTGCTTTAAAAATTTTGTGATTCATAGTTCTTTTAAATGATGTTTCCTACTCCTCATATTTACACAGTTACTGCAGCTTACTTTCCTTTAAAATATTGATTTGGTTATTGATGTGAGCAGTACGACTTTCCACGTTTTAGTTCAACGTATTAGTTTTATGTTAGCCAGAGTTATTGTTATTGATTAGATCGATAGGCTTTAATCGGTATATTACGTGTTTTTGTTAATATCGTCTTCGTAATAATGTTTGTAGAGATAGTGGTATGATACCTTGGTGTGTCAAACTCTGTTTTAAGACGTTTACCAGTTTGTTTATGTTTTGCTTAACCGCTTTCTGCATAACCATTATATTTAACCTGAGTTTTATAACAATAACGTTAATTTTGTACAAATTATTATTTACGTAAACAACATGTCGTATGAAGAATGTAAATGGTTACACATTTAAATACTAACAAGCATTACGTAAAGCTTTAAAAAATACACGAACAAAAATTATAATACCGAACAAAGTTAAAGTAAGGCAAAAAATATACTACGTATTAAGAACTGTTAATTCATGTTGTCAATTGTTTATAGTTAAGACAACAAAGAGTTTTATTTTATGTAGTTTATTTTGTTTATACAAACATATGATAGTTGGTTAACAAGTTTTTTTAAGTCACTGCAGTTGAATACATCAACACAAGTAGTACAAGTGCGTATGTAGTTGCGATTACTCAGGGTTGTAAATTTATAGCGATTTAAATACAGAAAAGAAAATCTAACAAATTATATAAATAATAAAAAACTTATTTTATCTCTTACATTACAAAGTTAATGAATCGAAAAACTACTTGAGGATAAAATGTTGAGCCAGAAATAAGAGGAGATTAAAACAAGAACAAGATTACAAGTTTAGAGTGGATTCCGAACTGGGGCAAAACTGTAACTTAATGTAACCACGCTTGTCTTCTTTCTGCTCTACAAAGATATTATCTTTTACTTATTATTTTAAAATTTCTTAATAGTAAATTTTCACTTTATGTTCACATAACATTTAACTACTTTATCGATTTAAATAGTGTAATTAATTGAAGCTTTATACACTTTCATTACGATGATTTAGTTTTAAATAATTATTTTCAGTTAAACTATAAGGCAAGTAGAAACTAAATTGCTCAGTTAAAAAATAGTAATTGTAGATACCATTTTACCTTATTATAATAATTTTAATTTTGGCAATTAAAAGCAAAATAGTTAGTCTATTAATGAATTTACATTAGTCTACATCCATGTTATGAAGTTCTTTATTTTTACTATAGTATTTGTTTTACAACTTTGAATTTACACACTTCTCGAAGGCACGCAAAGTTGTTTTAAACATATTGATTATTATATTACTATAGATTCTTTATTTAGTGTGGTACTCAATTATGTAACAACCATTAAATTGTATTATGAAATATTGTTTTTAATTTAGAAAAGAGAATTTTAAGTAGTTATTAAGCTTGCCGTTATGTTAAAATAATCAGCACTCAATAAGTGTTTACTAAGTAATTGTTTGGGAAGCCAAAGTTTGGTGTTCACAAAAATTAATATTGTATGGTTATGCGTGTTTTGTGTTATTTGAAAGGTATAAAAGAGCAATTACTGCAGAATTTTCTATTGACTTTTTAAAATAATTTTCGAAAATAATGCTACAAAACCACCCCCTATATTTCCTAAAGTACTGCAGTTAAACTTTAGAAAAAACAGGTATTTTTGTATATTTTGGAAACACTATAGAAAGTGTTAATTTTTGGGAAAAAGTATAAATAAATGTTTTACTTCAATTGATGTAAGGTAATATAAAGGCTCTTTCTTTATATACACTTAACTAACAATCTATGAATTATTCCAGTCTTGGTTATTTTCATTGGTTATTAATATGTTGATTCGTCTATGTTAATCGTAATTTACAAAGAGTAGTGTCACATGTAAAAAGGTGAAACTTATAGATAACATTTGTGCATGTTTTTTAAATTTTGGGTGTTGCTCTTTACAATTATTTCAGTCTTACACAACAGTTCTTTAAAAACTAAGCTGTATCAGGGTACGTAAATTTTGGCCCGTCTCATGATCAGAATTATATTATAATTTTATTTGTTTGTAAGTTAATAGTTACATGTAAAACGTACTTTTTCTATAAAAATAAAAAGTATTTTGAAATGCTTTGGTACCTCATAGATTAGTGTAAAACATATTAGATTAGTCTAAGTATTAGTTTTCGTATCTAGGTCGAAAACATAGCCTAATATCAGTACTAGTCCTACGATTTAAAAATTGATACTTTCTTATTTGTAGGCTATATATTAGGTTTTGAAGTAGATAAATTTGTGTATAATTTATAATTTACCAGCTAAATAAGAACCATAGTAACTTAATCAACAGTATTTTAAAAGTTTTAGTTGTTTAAAATTTATTTTTCTCAATTATAGACGAGCGTTTGATATGTCCAGTAGAAGACTAAGGTTTTAACAGCCTACTTGTAACTAAAAAGTACAAACGAAATAGACAGCTCAATACACTGTCATAACAAGTCATCTGTTGACGGACAACGTTCATTAAATTTAAAAGTAAATTGAAACTAGGTTTTTAAAACAGGGAGATGACGTACCTTTGCTTTAGTTAATTGAAATGATTTTTAAGTTTTACTTGTTAAATTACACTATTTTGTTAACAAAATGGATTCTCGACCATTAGTTAAAACAATTCAAGACTCTTTGTACACTAATTATTAAATTTATTTTAAACTATTTACTAATTATAAATTTACTTTTTTGTATACTTACAGCTCTCAGTCCTTTATTAATTTTTTTTTTATTTGCTGGTGACGTACGTTTTGCCTTTTTTTTCAGGCATTACCAAACCTATATTTCATTACTTTTTTACATTCGTTGATGCATTTCAAGTTTATAAAATGAAACACTTACACGAAAACATTCACAAACAACATGTAACACACAACACAACAATTAATACGAACATTTAAATTTGATTTATAATTATTTAAAAAAAATATATTAAAATTAACCAGTTCAGTAAGGCAATCAGAAATAATTTTACTAACTGTATAAAATGCTTTTTGAATACCTATGAACCTTTATTTGTTTTCAATGTCCATTTTGGAAATCTTAAAATGCTTAACTTTGCTATTGATGACAACAATATCATCATAATAATGAACATTTTGGAAGAAAATAATAATAATAGTTTGCATAATTATCTAGTTGTGATACATAACTTCGTAATATGTCGTCGTACGAGTAAATACATTTGTTTAGAAGCTTATAATCATAAACTTTGAATTTTGTATATAATAACACTTTACTTCACGGTTCTGAGGTAGAGGAAAACTTCTGGTTCAGCCTTATTGGTGCACAGGGTCCCAGATCGTGTGAAGTGCAGTAATAAAATTATTTCTTCTTTCCGGTGCGAAATAAAATGGAATTAAATATGAGGTAAGATATTTTTTGATATTTTTCGAAGGTAACCTTTCGAGGGATGTCTAGTTCTCTAGTACATACCAGCAGCACAACCTATACAGGAGGATATAAAGATGTTAGATGGAACCATAATAAATAGAACCTTCACTTATGAACTAAAATTTGTTGTGCAGAACTGTATTTGTGTAAACGTAATGTTCATGCATTTTAGTATATATGTGTTTTATAGCTATTGGTGTATTATTATTGTAATTGTACTAACAGCAACTAGTGGGTTTAACAAAATTAATGTTTCTAAAGTTGTTTATTTGACCATTGTTTGAGGTTCTCTACTACGGTACCATAAATTGCTACATACTTTCTCACAAACATATTTAAATTATTAAACAGATTCACTGTAATTCATAATTATATTAAAGTTGGAGGGGAGGAACACATTAAAGTAGGAGAGTAACTAATAAATATTATTATCATTATTATTACAACTATTCATTCGATTTTAAACAAATTTGCACCAAACGTGTCAATTATTCCTGTATAGATGCACAAAAAAATGTTTTGAAAATTTTTAAAAACAACCCAGTTTTTGGCCAAAAACCCCCAAAAATCAGTTATTATTATTATTATTATTATTACTACCTAAAGGAGAATTTTTAGAAAGATGCCGTTTTTTGGGATATGGTAGGGTACATTGAGGGTTACAAATAAGCCAAATTTTTTCAAAATTGTTATACCCGTTTTTGAGGAATTTAGATATTTCTCGTTTTTTTGCCATTTTAATTGGGTAAACCCCCTGGAGATATTCCAGAACTACACCTACATAATAAATTTCATCAAAATCGGACCGTTGGTATGGTCTCCAGCTCTGTACAGATCCTAACAGACACACGGACAGAGTGTTTTTTTGGGTTCAGGGAGCACCAAAACAAATAATTCCACTAAAAATATTTTTGGGTTCAAGGAGCACCAGCACAGATAATTCCACTAAAAAAATTTTTTGGGGTTCAGGGAGCACCAAAACTGATAATTATACTAAAAATTTAGACGAAAACAATCTTTTTCCATATACTATACTTATAGGTGTGGGGGGGGGGGAGGAAGTAAAACACAGCTATTCTTCATTAAATAACAAAACAACTGTTCTAACGAAATGGTTCTCTTTTCAACAAAAAAAAATGTACTTATACTCAGTGAAATATTGAACACGTATTTTCTCATATAAGGTGATTATACTCGCTACTATTAAGTTGCGACAACATCGTTACCTGCAATCGCTTTGTCAAACGGGTTAGCTACTAAAACTGTCACCAATCGTTGACAGAGAGAAAACATTTCGTCCGATCATGTTGGTACTTTTATCCTCTTATAGTTCTTTCCATTTGATTGGCCATAATAAATAAAATACGAAACATTTGTTATATTTTAACTTTAATTCAATCTGCTACAATTGCTACCGATGATTACTTAACCGGTAGAATAGCACGGTACTAACGAGTTGAACTTGCACTTCCTGTGTTAGCGAATGTTTACAGCTGCAACTAAGTTTAATATCGGTACCTAGACTGTCGTAAACAGAGAGCGATTACTCGGCTACAGCTGTAACAGCGGGTAAAATCACCTGAGTGACAAGGACAACACAGAAGATGAAACAATGAAGTCATAATCAAATTATCTCAAACAATTTCACAATTTGAAAGAATTTGTATAATTATTTAACTTGTGTTTTGCAATGAATTAAAATCAAACAATGCAAAACAAAGAGTTTGAAAATTAAGTTATTTTACCACGTAAACAAATAAAATTAACGTTACGTATTACATATTTCTAGTTATAGTGCCTCAAAAATAACAATGTTATATTGTAAGTTTGTTTTATAGATCTTTCACTAAATATAATTATGTTATTATTATGGGAAAATGTAGCAAAACATTTTCTACTCTTCATTGCATAGGTCGAAACGATAATAATCCAATATTTCCACTGTGGTAAGGAAAGAAATTCTGCTGTGTCAAATCGAGGTATCATGGTGGCCATGCTCAGAGGCGGATTTACACTAATGCCGCTTAGGGGCTAGTCACAATCTGCCGCCACTACACTGAGAAAATTTGTTTAGATAAATATTACCCTAAACCCAGAAGTAATCGTTAGATACAAATAAGGAGTTTTTATAACTGACAAGTGTAAACAATATCATTTAGGCCTTTCGCTGACGTGGCGAGACAAAATCGAAGCGGTACGAACGTCATGCGTCTTTTGCGATATCTCCTCATCTCACGGGGAGATTTTAAAGCTTTCGTATACAACCAAGAAGATACAACACTTTCTTCTTCAAAAGTTGTTAAAATGAGCAGTTTTTGATGAGTAAGATATTATGTTTTATTGGTACCGACCGATGGATGAAAAGAAGGACTCATAGAATACGGTTGCATCGAACGGAACAGAACTATCATTTCGGCTTTTTGTTGTGATAAAATGATTGCAAAATACCTATGCAACATGTTTGACATTCTATAGGATAGCCTGGATTTATAACGTTCTACTGTCGTACATTTTCTTTTAATAAAGGATTGGCACAAAGAAAAAAAGGAAAAGAAGACACCAGTCAACCACCAAAGTAAATAACCAATTGTTTTAATAATATCTGATTGTCTATATAGTCAATTGCGTCAATAATTAAAATTTTTTTAAAAGATTATCTACAATAAAACTATGTAACTATAATTATATTAAAGAAAAAATGTAATGAAATGAGATTCTTTGGAGACAAATTTACTTCTTTGGCAATTTGATTACATGCTTTCTCTGTAGGCCTATACTTATTCTTAGAATATTCCTGGATGGTATGATTATATAACACAGGACGTTTTTCAACTTCTCAAACAAATTTCACATTAAGCATCTCCATGGTCAACAAGACACAACTCATTGATTCAAGCGTCACGATCGATTTTTCACGTTCTGAACATTTCGAGCCTTTCCCGCTTCGAGTCTCTTTCGCTTCGACAGCAAAACGCCTCGTTATGGGATCAGAATTCACTTAACATAGGAAATCGAGTGGAGGGGGAATCCCTTCTACTTCAAGTCTCTCTTGCTTCGAGTGTCTCTCATCTCATGAGCGAAGGGCTTTACCGTGGTAAAAATTGATCTGAAACGATGATAATATTTATATATTATAAAGTTAATTTTTACATGTGTAAGGGATAATTTTTTCTCTTGTTAGATGTAAAATTCCTTATTTATATTTTGTTCCACAACTACCTTTGATTTAGGTAAATTTTAACCCAAAGAACTCTCTCGGAAGTCCTCCCTTGTATTCTCCCATATGTTTTGTCACACCGTCACACCTTGTTTGGCCATTTGGGATAAGAACATCTTTCTGCTAGCCCATACCCATCACTAGCTACTTTCTTCATATTTTATTTTACACTTCCATTGAATTATTTTTATATTGCCAAAAATTCAACACACATTGTACTATTGTCCTATTGTAGGGGTACCATTACATTACAAATAGTAGTATTGACAAAATACAAACAGCTAAAGAATAAAAACCGACAAATTCTCTTAAGAAATCTTAAAGTATTTAAAAATTGTATTAAAGTATTTAATAATTATTTTAATTAATTCCATTAATAATTAAAATCATACTTTCATAACCTCCCAATAGCTACAGTTAAATCGCTTTACGTATTAAAACCGGGCTGGAGGCTTCAGTTCTGAGCAAAGCTAATTTGATCATTGTACTGAGAGCTGAGTAAGGGAGTAACAGAAACACTAGGTTTTCACGCCTTATCTCAAGTGCCAAGAACGAACGGTTCAACTGTACTCTACTATTACCCCAGAACCTTAGGCTACTCTACTATCTATATTGTTATGTACATTTAAAATATAACTAACCGCAACTCATATTTGTATTCATACAAAAGAAATTATAGACGAATAAAAGAAGAATGTTAACATGAACATAAGCATGTGTTGTCAATCTTGTTCCTAACACTCAGCTGACTTGGTGCGCCACTGCCTTCTGCCTATGACACTCTTTGATTTATAAACTCTGAGTAGAAAGCGCCGCCTCAGCTATCCAACACAACCTTGGTCAGTCCACACTCAACAGGAGGCCAAGTGCTCGTTTTTCTAAATTCACTTGAGCTAAATAAAAGTTTTTTTCTTCATTTAAATTGTGCCCCCCGGGGATGTGCCCCCCCCCCCCCCCAAATACGTGACTGGCCATGCTTACGATGTTGATTTATCTTCAGAAAATCAGTCTTTGAGGGCAGTTTGCACATTCAATAACTAATTCATGGGGATTTTCGGATTTTATATTATATGAACATATATCGGTTTGAACTCATTTAAAGTGATTTTGTCTTCGGAGATAAGTACGAATTTCGTTATTACTAATTTAAGTCTTCGAGGCATATCATTGGGATTGATTTCAAGGTGAAGCTAAAGTTTGTAAAGTAGAAATTTGTTATTTTAACTTTACTAATTCTACTTTTTTAACTTAGCTAAAAAAAACAGTTTCATTATTTATGTTTTGTTTTCATTCTTAGCTTTCCTGGAAATTACAATTTTAAAACGCTACCAGTATTAATGTGATTTATGAATGTTTTTGCCAGTCTGAACATTTACGGATATGTTTACATGAACTTTGTTAGCACGAATTGCACTGACTTTTATTCCGAAAATCATAATACGCCATTATTTAACCAGGATTTACAAAACATAATGTTTAATAAACGCTGGTACACGTGTAAAATACATTTAGACTTACATTGTTGTGTGATTTCAAAAAATGTAAACAAAAAAAGTAAAAAAAGATAATTTTTGTATACTTGAAATTTAAATTTGATTTCGTATTTGAACCAATATTAGCTGCCCAGATTAATATGAGTTTTTGTGGATCATTTTAATTTGTTTATAAAAACTGTGAAACAGTGTAATATTTAACTTATAGCATCACATGTTAAACAGAGTTTTGATAAAATATAATGTAGAATATATACAATGTTAATTTATATTTTAAATATTTAAAGAACACATACAATTTATTTGTTTTAGGTGTATTGTTCAAGTTCTAAGTTGTTTAAGTGTTGTCCGAGTGATATACTTAAGAGAGATAAGTTTCTTGAGCAACAGACACCAAAGTTGTTTTCTTTTCATGTCCCATTTTATTGCTTTCCTTCGTCTGCAGAGAAGAACTGAAGAGTCCTTAAATAAAATATTTTCTACTTACATCGTCTGAAGAGGCAATTCAGTAGCTCTTGTTCTTGTCCAGGGTCTTCTTTTGTATTTGAGGATTTTTTTTTAAATGTGTAATTTTAACTTTATATTTAAAGGCGATTCGTATTTGCTAAGTTATATTTAATTTAATTTATATTTCAGAAATGTACATGTGTGTGGAAAGAAAATCAATTTTCAGTCAATTGTTTACAAATACTTATTTTATCATTGGATTTCTATATTTTTAGAAAACAAAATTCCTTTCCTTTTTGGATGTTTAACGTTATTGTAATAAGTATTTTGTTTCTCAATAATAACTGTAATAACAATTATAATATTAGATACATAAATAACAAATAGTTTATTTACGTATAATGCCAATCTGAGAACCAAACAAAGGATCGAGATTGATTTGTAACTCATTTTACTGTGTTTTATTTTTGTTTATCAAAAAGATAAATAATTATATTTATCTTTTGGTTTAAGCAATGCTCAGGCGAGACCATTGTTGAAGAGTTGCCGGAAGTTCTTGTAGTTCTAGAAATCGTTTTTCAAGATTCTACCACAATTGATAAGCTGGATAAATCTTGCGCTGAATCTCTCTAGATAGATGTTTTATTTATATGAGGCAAATAGTCAAATTAATGCATTTTTATTCTTTTCCTAATGAAAAATGTCGATTGCATTTACTTTTGGTATACTAACTCCTCTAATAAAATGAAAATTTAACTTTCCGAAAGGTGGATTGCGTTTGAGGTATCATGAACCTCCCTTTAGTATGAATATTACAAATCATGTTTTATTGTTATGTTTACTTTAAATGCTAAAATAATTCCTAATTTGTATAAATATAATTCTTTTTCAAAGTTTATGTCAGATAACATCAGTCCAGCTTAAGTGCAGAAACATGAAGTGCGTGTATCACGTAGAACTTGCTATTCTACACACTGAGCGTAAAATACAAATAACTGTTGTAGCCTACTGATGGGAAAACAATGTTAAAATGTGATTTGGTTACACAATGTTTTTTCGAAATTCCATTCATTGCTTTAGGCGAACGTTTTAATTTCTTAAAAATATAATAAAACTCTTCTTACATTTGATATATTTTGTTTATTTAGTTTTTGACTTTTTAACTTTTTTTGTTATACATCTAGATTGACTTGTGAAAATATAAAAATAATTATTGAAGTAAATAAATATAATAGTTGTGGGGTTCTGTGTTATTCTAGCTTGTTTATATATTCTTTTTTTAAATTTAATCTTATAAATTATAATTAGTATTAATAAATACTACTGGACTAAGTTTGAGTATACAGATTTATATAATTTATTTTACCAATTATTAAATGACTTTCGAAAAGATCTTAATATAAAGGAAACGGAAAATTCTTTAGAAATTACCTGCATTGTCAACTAAGAAGGTCAGCTACTTTTAATATTGGAACAGCATTACGAAAACTAATATCACACAAAACCAATAGATTTAAGTTTTTAAAGACCTTTGTTTCAGGTTTTGGTCATCTCTAAAGCGGTCTAGCAATGGATATTACTTTCTGTACAGAGGAGAGGTGCATTGACGCATAAATTTCTTATAAAGTTTCTTACGCAAATTTCGTGATTCAATAGTTGCGTTTTTGATTATAAGATGATCCCAGTTCATTTCTGTTTTAATGTTTGAATTAAGATTCGTCTAATTTTTAATAATTCTGATTTCAGAGAATTTATGTAATGCTAAAAGAAAATTCTATCATTATATCAACTATTGAAAAAACCTTAAAATCATATTTTCATTTTTTGTTGTTATTTATGTTAATAAACAAAATTGTAATAAAACAATTGAGTTCAAGCCCGTGTGGCGTCGCCTTTTTATTTTAAAAAGCCTCAATGCTCCAGGCATCCCTAGGTTAAAACCTAGATTTTATAGATGTGATTTGCGAATTGAATGTCTGTCATATAAAATTTGTACATTGAAATATGTATGTCAATTCACTATTTTAAGTGAACTTTTATTATTATAATTACTATCATTTGTTTATTATCTCTGTATTAATTAGCATGAGGAGAGCAAACTGAAATAACCTAAAAAAAGTGTTGAGAGGTAAAAACATTGACAGTAGGAGGGGGTGTGATAAATAAACAGACATTGACAGCTAAAGTGACTGGCGAAGAGAATATACAAAAGAAATTGTAAAACCCCAACACAGTGTGTATAATCACAGAACCCAACAAAGACACTTACTTAAGATATATAAGTTACATTTGACGAAGTGAACATTGTTAAAAACGTACAACGATTCTTGGGAATCGTCTACAAAAAGGAAGGGGGGCTTTTTTCTACAGTTAGTTGTCACACAAATAATATGCCTATAATATGTCCAGTAAAAATCTTTCAAAATAAAGATTCATCGAAAGTTAAGTTATTTAATAATTTTATTAACTAGCATGGTCCAGTGAAGTTTTTTAATAAAAATGTATCCCCACAGATACATACAAATAAATAGATTCAGAAGATTCAGGTGGATAGGATACATCCACATGGGCTCATATTATGCAAGATGATTAGTTTATCTAATGAAGAACAGTCACAACTAAAAGAAAGTAACTGAAGTGGTAACTGCGCGATATTTGTCACACTAAAATCATTGTATATCAGGTATTTATGAAAATTTTTTCATTAAAATCTCTTAAATAACATTTACATAAGGGCTTGATAAATAGATAATCTTTATAATTTTTGTCTAATTGAATTTATTATTTATTTGCTTTTATAAATAAGAGTTCAATAAATTCAAAGGTTTTTTTTTCAAATGGAAAAGGTATAATTTCTTGCTGTATCACTAACCTTCATTTAGGTACCCTTCAGGCAAACAACCACAATATATAGGTAGTAAAAAGAATAATATTCATTAGTGTTTCAATTTGTGTAAGTAACTACTTATTCACATTCTTTTACACAAGGCAATATTCAATAGGCAGACATAATAATAAAATCCCATTAATTTATTAATTTTTTTGCAACGCAAATGTTTAACGTTTTTCCCTTTTATAACTATTTACGAACGAATATTTTTTGCCTTAACGTTCAAAATTTGTATTATACAAATCGTTATGAGATTTTTCAGGCAACGTAATGGTTTAGTGAGTAATGCAAATTTCATTACTGAATACTAATATTACCAAGCAAAATCTTATAATTTGTTTAGAACATGTGTAACTATATAATAAATTCCAATTTGATATATATCCATTCCGCAATTAATATTATTATTATTGTTTTACAAGCCAAAATGTATCAATCGTTCATCTCCGTATATAATAAATGTTTTAACAAATACAACAAATCTGTGGTATTCAACACGAGGAAGGAAACTGCCATATTTAGTTTATACGACACACAGGTTTGCAGTTTACGTATACAGGTTTATATTTCTCTTTGGGATACGATACAGATCTAATCTTGCGTTGTAAAAGAAGTTTGTCAATGATGGAGCTTTCGCAACGGTTTCTTATAGATGAATATTTTACACCTGAATATTGATTGTATTCAACACCTTTTGAAATTCGTGAGGCTCTAATGGTACTGTCACTATTATATATATCTATACTGTTATAAACTGCCACTTTTGAAGTAGTGGATGGTTGGAGTCAGAATATACTGTGATATCGGTTGTAGTTGGTTTTATATATATCATATGACACCACAGTCAGAAACATTTCTTAGGTGTTAAATTGAATCAACCGTCATGTTGATCCTTGGTGTACGATGATAGGGGTAACGTTGACCTGAATCCTGATGAAAAAGCAGTAAGCGTCTTTTCACGAATAACAGGAGTTTTGTATATAATAGAGAATTATATGTATGTATGTTTAGTTGTCTACCGTTTTAATTAAAACATTCATAAATATACAAACTAATTGTCGGCAAATCAACCTATGAAACCAAATTCGTTAATTTTTTTAATAGCCTACTTAATTTATTTAATTAAACAAACATTGAAAACGTATTTAAGATTAGTGCAAACCCATATTTTGGCATTTTGTAATTTTATATTAGTTTTAAGAAATTTTGTATGTAATTTATATTGTAAATTTGTGTAACTTAATTAAATTGTGTTTTATCTTTCGTAACAATTAATTGATTTTTTTAAGAACTTAAAATTTTATCAGATTAACTCTTATGTATGTACAGTATGGAAACAAAATGTTATAATAAAATTTAATTTTGTCAAATTAACTTCAGACATTGGTGTCTCTAAAATAATCATTCTGTCACCTTAAGGAAATTGGTAATTGTTCGGATTCAAATTGTGCAGTATAAATTTTAAATAAACTACAAATTGATTTTTAAAACTTAGATTGTTTGCTCCTGTACGTTGATTACTTTGTAATAGATCCGAGAGTGTTATAACTGATGGACCAAGATAGCAGTGAATATATAATATTGGAGGTGACTACTATGTACGCTAACCTTGACACTTGTACTTTATAATTGTTTTTTTATACATAATATAAATAACCATAACCTCAAAACGTAGTTGGTGTAGGTTGTTTGTTGAACGTCCACTAACTATACAGTACATATACAATACCGTACTATTGTAACGCTCTCCAGCATACTATCATAAACAGGATGTAAAATATTTTAAAAATTTGTTAATCATGTTTTAATAATAATATTATTATTAATATTATTATTTCAGTTTTGCAAATTAGTACTATACATATTTTAATTTTAAATACTATTTTATATAATAATATTATTATATGTTTATAGTGTCGCCGAAGAAGATTGCACCTGTCATAAAACCATAAGCACATTATAATTTATGTTATAGCCTACCATCAATGAATAGTTAATTTTTCATATATTTTGTGCACTATTAGTATTGATGTTAACAATATATTAACTTTAGTAACAAATATTTCTCAAATAGTATGTTTTTCTCTTTATCGTCCAGTTTATGTATACTTAAATTGTTACAGGCATGTCAATGGTATCAAAAGGGATGTGTAAAAATGTATTTACTAAAATTATAGAGTTATATTTAAGGAGTACATTGATCTACCAATTAAACTATTCAACTGACATTATTACTATAAACGTATAATATAAACATTTTGCAAATGTGCATAAAATACATAAAAATTATCTATTAAATCTTTTGGTGACGTAAATGAAACAGAAATTTACAATAACAGATTATATTGTATATATATGGTAACATAGTGAAAATAAAGTCTGATTCTTTCAACATGCAATGTCTTCACAAAGTCGCACCGTCAACTTCGGTACTTATGAAATAACATTTATGAAATACCTTATAATCTAATGAAATAGTGACTTTCCACCGAAACCTTTTCAACTTAATGTTGCACACACTTGAGGCAAATGTTTTCAGCTAGTAAGGAGGAAACAAAATTTGTCGATAAATCATAATAATTTATGAACCTTTTAAATTTAAAATGTGTCTAGAACGTCTACATACTATACAAATACCTCAAATAAAAAATGCTTACTTTGATCCTCTTTCCAACAAAAATCAATGAGTCAAAACATGAATAACAAATATCTAACTTTTCCTGCATATAAAAGTAAAATGATACGTCTAAAAGCAGGTTGCTTGAAAGCTGGGTACTTTTAGTAAAAAACAATTCTCTCTGCTGAGACTTCATCACAAAACGTTATTGTTCTCTCAAAGTTTCAGTTTAACTCAATTGGAAACTTGAATAATAACTTATCAAAGTTAAAAGGTTTAAGTTACCAAGTCCCACTTTAATGGCATTATTTATTGCTACCTCTATAATCTCATAAAATAGTTCTGGAAAATACAGAGGATAGATAATATTATTATTATTAACAATCAGCTGATTAAAAAGTTATATAATATATGTAAAAGTTATATTATATTTAATTCATAATATTTTCAATGAAATAATGCAATAATAGTACAGAGATTTTATTCTATGAAATAGTTTTTCCTGAGCTGTTGTTACACCTCATGCAAGTGTAACATATAATTAGTGGGAAATATAATACTTTAATCTGCAGGATCGTTGAAATGTGCACATTTTATAGAATAGTATGCATTACCATGGCAAGAAATCATAATAGAATTTTTAACTTTTTACTATTTGATTGATTAGCTTCTGATACTTTGATATAACACGATGTCCAATATTAATTACTGCAAATATATCAACATACCTGGCCGTCATCAATGACATTCCATGTCACATTTTCTATCAATATATTGCCACTTTCTTGGCCACGACTTGTAAACACATCTTACAAAGGAAATAATTAATGTTTTCCGTATTACAGAGCTAATAATTATCGATCTACAATAAACTAAGTTCAAAGGTACTCACCTTTTTCATGAAGCATTTATAGAGGTATACACGCTCTTATTAAGATAACTTAACGACTCACTCATTAGATGTTACATAACTGCCGTACAATATAAAATATATATTCTTTATTCGTTGCCTATAAACTGCTGTCCTACTAGTTTCTTAATCCTTCTAGTTAAAATTCCTCTCAAACAAACAAAGTTAAAAAAAAAAAAATCAAGCATCTCTAACAATAATTAATAACATTTTTTACGTTAAGTTCCTTCCTTTACACGGCTATCTCAAACACCTCAAGCTACTCCTTAAAAAACAGTTATCCTTTCACTAACTCCATTGGAAAACGAGTTATTCTTTTATATTACCCTAGCCTGAGTTCATGATATGTAACATATAAACAGAGTAATTAAATTTTATTATTTTTATTTTATGCTTTCCACATACAAATTTATTTATATTAAAACTATTTATTTGAACAATTTAAACAGTTTTGCCAAACATTTAATTAACAAAAGAGTTGCATTGAAAAATATAAATAGTTTTTTTACAAATCCCATACCATCCTCTATATAAGATATAAGATTTACAATGTGGGAATGAAGTTGTGGGACCATTCAAACAACAAGTGAAAGATTAAATGAAATGTCTACTTCGCAATTCATCATATTTGTTCATTCGTCTGTGTAGTCGACACTCTAATAACAAGGGATAACAATCCACTAATAGAATAAAATCGTTTTAAAAGCCTGTATCGAGTTGTCAGCGATATTTTAAACGTCTTATATACAGGGTGTTACAAAAAGGTTGGGCTGGCTATGCTTATTCAGATTCTACATGCATAAAATAAGTCGAAAAGTAGTATACAAGTTTTTTGATTTCGGCTTAGTTTAGCCGTAATCCGCCATTTTGTATTTGTTTTAAATTAATTAATAACTCAAAAGCCCTTGGAGATATTTTTATGAAACTTGGTATACACTTTAACTCGATAGGTATAAACATTTTCCAAAAATATCTTTGATCAGGCTTATCAAATTTCAAAATGACGGCCATATAAAATGTTTAAAGTCAAATTCCATCAAAACCAGCTACTAAAACAAAATTTTACTAGGTACTAAATTTGAAGCCGTTTTCATATCAAATCGAATGACACATTAATTGCAAAAAATGGTTAATAAATATCAAAATGGCGGCCATTTAACAATTTAAAAGGAAAATTCCATTAAAACTAGGGACTAGAAAAATTCCAAATAATTGTTAAATTTTAATTTATGTTTTATTAAATTATTTTTGCATGTATAATCTGAATGTGCATAGCCCGCTACAAAAATAACTAAAGAATTTTTATATTTAAGAAAATGTTTTTAGGCTAATTTTGGATGTTGTAGACCAAGAAATTGTGTTTTTAGTTTTTTGTCGATAACTCAGTTATCCTTTGACCTTCTGAAACTAAAAAAAAAGCATTTTGTCTGTCGTTAAAAAAAGAAAATATTTTGTCTCTTGAAATTTTTTTGTAAAGTTACCGGTTTTCAAGATATTCCACGTTAAAAATTTGTAACGGCCGCCATTTTGAAAATTATAAAAATAAATTCTTTGTGTTTGGTACACTTGTTAATCGTAGCATATAAAATGCTTATTCCAAATTTTAACTCGATATTATATCTATTTCTAGAGTTACAGTGAGTTTTTGTAAAAAAACAAAATGGCGGATTACGGCTAAACTAAGTCGAAATAAAAAAAAGTTATACTACATTTTCGACTTATTTTGGCATGTAGAATCTGAATAAGCATAGCCAGCCCAACCTTTTTGTAACACTCTGTATGTTTAACGAAAAGTTATAAACCCAGACCTACAAAGGTTAATTTAGTGAGAATAGATAATTGTATGAAGTTTTATAGATTGTAAGATTGTACAGTATTTAAGTCAATACAGTGTTCTACTTACTTTGTTTAGTTGCCATGTGCAAAACTATTCTAACAATTGCTGTTCTAAATGAATTAAACGTCCTGGTAATTAATTATCACACTACAGTATATTATATTAATGGGTGTAGCTTCGAAGGAATACACACATGGAACTAAATATAAAAATATCGTCTATGTTTTACTAAAGCAGTCTAAGTTATTTTTAAAATTCCAAAATTAGTTTCCTTTTATCATTTATATTTTAGATTTCAATAGTTCATAAATAAATAACATTGCTTGTTTAGTACTCGAAACATTGCTATTCGTGTTAATTTATTAAAACATCACTGCAAAAATATATATCTGCAAATTATTAAAACATTTTAAAGTAATATGAACACAAATTTTCAGTTATACATAAAAAAAATGCAGGTCAGGAAGAAGGTAAGTGAGAATATATTAGGTTGCTTCAGCTTTGAGTTAATTCTCAACTTATAAGTAAGTGTATCTTATTCTTAGTCTTTAATAAACCTATTGCCTTCCTGACAACTAGGAATTGGATTTATTAATTTAACCATTTTATTTTAATATAAAGACAAAATTTACCGTTGATACATAAAGTGTTTTAAACAACAAAGTCTTTATCCACTGTGTAACCTCTAAAACAGTGAAATTTAATAGCCGAACAAATTACTAGACGAGTTAATCGATTTCCCACAATAACATATATGATTTGTTACATTCAAGGTCATTATTGATTCAATATAAGAAAGTTAGTCTTTTTTAAAGCATAGCATTAACTCTTTGAAGGATTCTATTAGTTACATCATGTGCCAATGTTTTGCAAAGAGTGCATCATACACAGCCCTTCAACTAACTAGGGTAAGTAACAAAATATCTTTTGTCGCGTATTTAATATTCTCACGAAATACTATTTCCTTTTTAGAAAACTACACAAATTTAATCAGACTCAAACATGTCTTACTTATAATGCAAATTTAGAATGATTGTTTAACCAGTAGGAAATAAATCAAATTAACTGTTACTATGTTCTTACATAATTATTTGTTTGCATACATGTGTGTAACATACTCTTGAATTACGTTCAATGATGATGGGTTCGTTCTTCCTGGTGTTAAATAATTTACAGTATGACACGTATATAAAAATGTATGTTTTTTGTATTAGTAGTTTCTCTAAGTTAAACACGTGTATGAAATAGTGGCTGAGGACTACTGCAAATAAAGTCGTATCCTATGAATGATGATTAAAAATAATCCTTTTCTAACATCTCAGAAATAAAAGTACATTTTGCTTAATAAGTTTTACAACAACAATTTCTTCCATAATTTAAAATAAATTTAAGATACAATATTAATTCACCTCTAATTAATAAAACTATTTTACTTTTGAAAGTAATTATTTTTAATTATTGATAATAACTGTTATGCAAATTTGAGATAAATTAGATTTTCCTTAAATATAAAAAAAAGCTATACAAAAAAGATTAATAATTACAGGAGAAGATAAACGTAGTTATATAACTTTTAGTTGAGAAACTACAGTTTTAAATTTAGTTAAAGTAAAACATACAATGTAGTACTAATAAGTTTGTTAGAAACGTTATTGGTTATGAAACTCTAAAGATATTTAAAAAAACTAATTTATCTCTATTATGAACTGATCATGAATATTATTAACCATAATTATTTGTGGAATAAAAGCCTGCACAATTACAAGTTACATCCAATAACTCAATTAAGCCTTGAAGTAGTTTGGGACAAGATAAGTACAATTAGTGTTGTAATACTGTTTTCTGTCAGAGTTAATTGATGACGTAATGCTTTTTGAGAGATGTACTATGTTGGTGATCGGATAGTAGTTTGTAATGTATTATAATACTTTATATTGTTGTGCTATATATGTCAAGAGATTATACATACAAGGCAAGTAATAAAACCACAAACTGTTTAATATTTTAATTTTATATAAAACATGGAAGACCAACGCAGTAAAGTTTTGTAAAAATATAGTAGTACATAATCGGTTTACAAACATCAACACTGTTTACCTAGTAGGAGGATAGATTAGTGGAGCGGAATACGCCAACCTAGATTGCTTCCAATTACCCTGCACTTCAATTTATTTGCTAAGTTTTAAAACATTTTTACTGTTGGTTAAGTCTGCAACACTTATGTAAACGTTATGCTTCGACATGGGCGAAACTTTCACGATTTCTGGAATTATTTTTTAGGTCAACTTGTATTATATTTCCGTGATAAAGCTTATAATATTTAATACCGGTTATGTACACGTGTCTTTATATAGAAACTGAATTAAAAAGGCAATGAAGGAACACCATAATTACTTACAGAGTTGCTTTATTCCAAAAATGTATTATACAAAACAGAAAACCACTTTCGCAAATACATTTAGATTTACATTTACGAATATTACACAATTACTGTGGTACACATTTGCGTTTCTTCCATCCAGCATAGCTGCAGGATGACATGATTGTTGCATGTGGGATCTTACGCCGGGCGCCGACCATCTGTGGAGATTTACCTGTATATCTTTTTACTGTCATAGCAAAATTAACTAGCACAGCCTTAAATTAAAAGTGGTGCTATGTCTTTGTAAATATGAAATAATATACAAATATCACCTGTAATATTTCGTTGTGCAGTTAATTTTTTACCTTCATTTGATAATAATTAAAATTTGCGTATGATATACAGGGCAGTTGTGAGATCCTCAGGAATTGATCAGTCTTGCTTTTCTAAATAAACAATGGTTGGGTTCTTGAAGAGGGTCACAACTTTGAATATATATTTTACTGATACTTATTAATTATTATTTCGATTGTAATTATAGGATCAAGGTTCTCAAATATTTTGCTCATATTGAATACACTAACTAAACCGACCCTAATACCCACCTGATGATTTTGTTTACAATCTCTATGTAGTACACCAACTTATACCGCTGACAATTCAACCAACCCCTATGTATAGTCCCCTGATGGTTCATTATCTTTACTACTATACATTGCTCTATACCACTAGATGCATGACCAATTGCAGAATTTATGTTTGGAATTTATAGCCTATTAGGTATACAGTAATTATATTACGGAACATAAATATAAAAAACGTCTGAATGATGTTTACACGAATCTACAGGTGATATGAACTTCGCCCAAACTTCTTGATATAAATCTATGGTATTATTTCCTGAGTATAAGAAGTTAATAAACTTACTACAATGAAATTGTTACAGAAGTGTTGCCATATTTAAATTTTTTCATATATAATAATTTAAATTTCGTCAATGTTATATACATATATATATTTTCTGCACAACAGTTACACCTAACACACATAAACCCTCCATGTCAATTAATATTTTTAAAATCACTTGCATTACTTTTTTTTACAAAAACATTATGGCAAATAACACAGCAAATAATTGTAAACGTAGGAATAATCCATCGTTAGAGACTAACTATAATATCATTATCTTTAAAAAATTTAGTTAATATCTATGGTCACAGTGCACATCAATGTTGAAGGAGTAGATAATTTGATTTAAATTATACCAAATCTTTCAAAAAATAATATCTTCGTTGGATTCATTTACATACCAGTACTTTTTACATTTAACGCATCATCTTTCTCCTTGTTGATTTATACTATCTAACCTTTATATATTATTTTTCTTTACAAACAAATGATGAAAAATGTCCGAACAAATAGCAATTAATTCATAAGATGGCAAATGGTCGATTACAAGCCAGGCATAAAGTTCATCCATGTTAATTGTACGTTGAAATAAAGACCTATTATTTCCTTTAAAAATGTTTCCTTCATTTTGAAGTTTTAATGTTTGTCGTATATAAGAACAAAAAAGTGGTTTTATCCGTAAAAAAATCATTAAGTTTGGGTGACACCAAATTCCTGAAGATTTGATGTTCATAATTATAATCCAATAAAATTTAATAATCTAAGAAAATCAAAATTTAGTATATAATAAACACGTTAAGTAAAGTAAGAAAATGCGAGAGATTTTTTTACAATTTAAAAATTATATTTAACAAAATAAAAATATAAAAGTAAATAAAAAACAACAGTGAAGGGTAAAACATTACTTCATAAATATTTCAAACATTTTGAAACGAAAGTCAATATTTACAATTAAAATGAGATTTAAAGGCATATCCGTAATTAGGTATAGATTCTTATTTAATGTTATTAGTTCAATATGTTGTTAGTTTAAGATTCATGGTTTCTAAAATAGAAAAGTGTTCAGTATACATTTATTTCCCACAATCAGAACACAAGGTGGTGTTAACGAACATTTGAGTCGTTATTCAAAAACACGCCATATTAAATTTAAAACACAATATATTGTAATATTCACCCAGTTTGTCTACATAGTAAGCTCACCTGATCTAGAGACAGAAACAGAAACTCATAACTAAACCATAATGCAGCTAGCAATATCGGTGCATTAGCGGAGCTAGATATACCTCAAGCTAGATGTCTGAAGCGCAAGCGGGTACCCATTAATATCAAGATTCCACGACATAAAGTGGTACAATGAAACGTTGCAAAAGTTTAAAGAGCAGTCTTCTGTGAAATGCTTTCGCGTCTTAGTAAAATGTGTGTGACCTAGTTAAATTAATGATGCCTCAAGTTTTCAACCAGTGAAAAATGTACTAAAGGCGCACGTGTCTACTTCAACTTATAACTTAAGGCCAACAACCGGCATATTCAACATGGCTTTCTTCTAAATACCAGTTACAATCTTTACGTGTCAATCTTTTAAGTGTCGTGAGATAACTATGAAATGAAATATCTATTTATTATAATTTTGTGTGTTTTACAAAATTTTTCAAATATAAACTTGAAAATAAACTAAAGCTTACTTCATAGGCTAACAGAGCATATTTGAAAGTAAATTTGACATAAAGTACAATAACCTAATAGAGTTCTTACTGAGTATACTTTCAATTTAATTAAATGAGTTTACATTTAAACAATTTATAAATTTGGAGCTGTTTAAGAGATCTAAATTAAACAGAATGACGTATAAATTAAATCTGTTTAGCATGAGATTAAATTAATCAAAAGCCTACAAGTCTTGCTTTTTTTATAACTTGGCCGAGTTGTTGTAACTACAGTAGACTATAAAACAGGAATGCTTTGTTTCCTTTGACTATAACATTTTAATAATGAAGAGTACTTTTAATAAATGTTTGTGTATAAGTCATAATATGATCCATTTTAAATACGACTGTAACTTCATATAATTAAATAAATTAAAGTCACTAAGTTCATTTTGTTAAAACTGCTTTGTATCAACAGATCTAAATGTGGAGCCAGTTGTGCAAGAAAAACATTTCAACCGTTGCTGTGCAACTGTATACTGTGAATAATACTGACAGTTTTTCAACATGTTTTAAAAATAAATATACTTCATGCTAAGATATGTTTTTTATTAACTCCTATAAAAGCGAGAGTACGGCAGTACGTACGTACGTGAGTAACAATATAATATACAGCTGATTTCACCCATCATCTGTAATTCAATGTATATTCAACTTTGGGATTATGTTTACAACTTCAGGCAATTATTAATATTTTCTTTTAGAAAAACGTCGGAAGAATAAAAATATGCTAAAATAAAAAATCTGAAAAGTAAAATTTTGTTGCAATTTTTAACAGACAATCACCTTAAAAGGGCCATCGTTTTTTATGCACGTATGAGATTAAAAGCACATCCCAAATATCGAATGCCATAAGTATTTAGGGGATTGGAAGAAGGGAAGGTATACTTATCTAATGGGGACTACTTTAAGGGGGTAACATTAATGCAGACAAATAAATACAATAATTCATACACAAAATTTAAAAAACTTAATTCCTGTTACTTTTTAAACATACCTTGTTATTAAATAATGATTTATTCAGATTAGTTTAATAGTCTTATATACAAAACCATGGCAGTTTACAAACTGTAAACGTTAAATTAATATTTCTTTTATTCGACGAAACTCAAGTTTTGGTGTTTGGCAAAACTAATTTTTAATTTACAATTTTATAAATAATATGTAAGCTTTTCTCTAAATTACAATTTAAGAACTTATTTAAATTAATTTCTACTTTCTTTCAAAATCTTTTCCAAATTATTTCATTCAGTTATATTTAAAGGGAAGCGAACCCTGAAGTAAATAATATAATATGTATATGTGATAAGTAATTTACTGTCATCAATATAAGATTTTAATATTACGTAAAAGGAAGTTATATGCATCCCCCCCCTCTCACACACACATCCCCCCACCCCACAAAAATTATATTTACTAATTTTTCTAATATTAATTTTGAATGTTTTCTAAATTTTGGTTTCTTTATTTAAGATTTCAATCTTAACATAAATTGTAAATTATTAGGTTACTAATAATATTTGTTAGATGTCAAATGGAGTTCTTAGGTATACTCGAAAAGCTGTGAAGTAAATAATTTGGCGTTACACTTCCCTTTTGATATATGTACTCTCTCCAATTTAAGTATTTCAGGTTTCCTCATTTTGGACCCAGTTACCTTAAACATTTTTGAAAACAAATTATTTAGGTAACGCCCAGAGTGTTTCGCACTATTCACCCATGGTACATAGATTTTGTGAAATATTATTACAGCTAAAATTAAAATAATGATTGTAAAAATATTTAGAGCAGAATCAAATGAAACTCAGCACAAAGCCTGTAAAACTAGAACAAAGCAGTTAACCTGTTTTCTGACAGTTTTAGATAAAATCGTCGTTTGAAATACCCGTACTCGTGATTTTTATTTACATTAGTAGAACTAACATTAACATTATCAAAACTGTATCCTTACCAGTTAAACATTCAACTAATAGTATACTATCATGATTTCAAAATATAAAATTAGGATATTATATTGAAGATATATTTCAGTCCGATCCAAACCCAACATGTATGTTGAACTTGTATTGAATTTTTCTTGGTCCTATTAATAGATATTAAATTGATTATTGTACAAATTGTTATTCTTTCTAAATTCAGCATTATATACTCCTTAACTAAAATTATTAATATGAAAAAATAAAAATATTTATATTTGTGCTAAATATAATATATAAATAGTTATGAAAATTCATAGTTCAGGATAAAAAAATACCATGCAAAGTTTTTGTGAAAGAAATACACACTATAAGTGATTTCCACAACGCTCGTATCATCTGAGTATCACAAACTTTAAACTCAGCACCTCAATATTGTAAGACCTGTGGTTGTATCGTAAATCCCACTTTTTCATAATGCATCGTACGTACTCATTAAGTGGTGCTATATTAGGATGGTTAGAGGGATACAAAATATTTGCTCAATGGAATATCGCTTGTTTTTTGAAGTTGGTGTGAATCAATCGACGTTATTCTTTTTCGATATGGCTAGTAGTCCCATCCTGATTTGGTTTCTAAGCTGAAAGTTAGGTATTCGAAAAAATAATATATTCTTAATAAAAGCCACGACAACCTGATTGTAGCTGATGTAAAGGTACCTTATTTTTTTGTTATTCTCAATAAACTATAACCCACGATGTCACTTACAGATACCGCACACAGCTTGGTGTTAGTTATTTACCAATAATGAAGTCTGGTCGAGTGAAATCAAGAAAGCTTGTTGTTTGTTTATAAATCCATTTAGATGAACGTGGCAATATACCACACATATGGCAAAGGATCTGGATTATCGTACACAATTAATATAATACAACAGTACGTTACCCTTACTCCTTTGTATTTGTTTCTCAAAATTTGTACAATTTGAATGTTGTAAGGAAACTAAAATATGTCCGGCCTATATTAAATTTTATTGAATTTGGTTGTGGACATCAATACTTGATAAAATAATTGTCATTTATATTTTTTGTTTGTTACAATGCACAATCAGTACCTTACGTTTTCAACGTGCTATGCCCTTTTAACGGCCAATTACACATGAGTTTAAATTAAGTTCCTCAGTAAAAATTTTTTCAAATGTTAACACCATTTTATCATCTAATTTGATTGATTTAAAAAAAGAACACAATACTACTGCTATGACAACAATAGCTAAAGTGATTAGATGACATAGACATATGCTATGTGATACGAGTCAGTATCGTGTGTTTTTTAGCATTCGTTTGAACGTTAAACTACACCAGATACTGGGTCAAAGCTGTAACGTCGTGCATTCCTTCCCCATGTTCTCTTTCCGCTTCAAAAAGCAATTTCACGTAATTTATAGTTTTAATGTTTGTAATAATTGTAAGCAGATTTGATAATAAGTTTTTGCAGTTGGTTTTATTTTTAGGCTAAATTGGTGACCAAAGTTTAACTTACAACTACGACTCTTAATCACCAATAAAATATCCGTGAGCCCCTGAACCAAATTCAGGAATAATTAGATTTTTGTTTGTAAATACGCTTGATGTAAAATTTATGCAGAGTTTACATCAAAGTTGTAAGATGAAGCTTTGTATATGAATTTGGTAATAAATAAAGGTTTTATCTCTCCAAGATTACAACTTAAGAAGGCTAGCAACTAAACAAAACAATTTAAGATTTATTCTGTTAAATAATAATTGCTTAAACTATATCTTCAAATAATAGCAAGTAACAGCAACACAATGTCAAAGTTTTAAGTCTGAATTTGTTTAATGTTAAGTTCGTGTGTTAAGCAGAATATATTGTTTTATTTTATAACTTCAGTTAAATTTTCTTCTTATTTTTACAAAATGTGTCATTTTTTTATTTATAAAATTTCATTTGCACACCATTATGAAAAGCGTTAACTGAGATATCACACTATGTCTCTTTAACATCACTTAATACCTGGTCGAACCTTTGCTACTAAAGTTATTCAACTCTCTATTGTAGTCTAAAGCCACAAAGTAACACAAGAGAAGCTAATTAATATAACTTTACGCCTTATTCCCATTTATAAGTATGTCTGATATTCATCAAAAGTTTACACTTTACCGTATACATTTATGTGCGATTATAAATGCTAGGTAAATGGGTGTATTTATTAATACAGATTATTACGTTATTTTGATATTTTTAATGTTTATAGCATTTTTTTACAGTAATAAAACGCTTTGTTGAATGTTGAGAAACTATTTATACTTGGCATAAATCGATAATTGTTTAAATTTTACAGCGCTGATTAATTAATGTCAATTTTCTATAAAAGGAAATGCGCTTCATTAATTTGTTTAGTGTAATAAATGTTTGTCAACTTTATATGCCAATAAATTTGACTTTTTATATTATAAATTAACTTATCTATATGTCTACCTGTATCTATTTCAGTAATGAAAATCAATACTTACTAAAAGTTTTGTTTTAGATATGACTTTATTTGTGAACAAAAGCCGGAAAATTTTGTTTTTATACTTGAATGGTAAACCTCCAAGTTTGTACACAATGGGAAAACTTTAGCATTTTAGTTCACACAACTTAATACCTTAGCAATACTATTACTGCCGGCAAAAATAATATACTAGACAGAAGTTTACTACTTTAGGAATTTAAAGCATTTTTTTACAAACAATTCTGAAAGTTTACTATTCATAAAAACTTTCGGAAGGCGAAGAATGGCCTTACTTTAGAAAGTAAGGTTTTCTGACTAACGTAACGCTTTAAATACCTTTTACAGCTCAGGCCTACTGATTAAAATATAACTTAGGAAGCACAAAGTTTTTAAAGATGCGTTAAACTTAAAACTTAGTTTTTAGGCCTCTTCTAAATACGATGTCAAGTCTTGACTGTGAGTTTCGCTGCTTTTACCTTCATTAAATACATTCTTACCTCTAATTCTCATACAAACTTCATTATACCTACATTCAAATTTTCTAACTAGCATTTAAAACATTTATAGTTATGTATTATGTTTGGACAGTTACAGAAAGTTTAGTTAATAATAAAAAAATTAAATGCAATAAATTGGTACCATTAAATGTTTTACGAGTATATTGCAAAATTTTTACAAATAGATTGGGTGTGTTATAAAAAAAATAAATATTAGTTATATTCATTATTAGAGTTAGTATGTTTAGTGTAAAGATATTGCTTTGCATAAGACAGATATGGAGGTAAACAAGAAAGCTTAATAAGGAAGGATGGGCTTGGCGGAAGTGTTTTTGTGTTGCACGTAAGAACAGTGTAGTTTATCAACAAGGAAGTTAGATGGGTTATATAAGCATAACCCTAATCTAGATTCGAGGCCAGTCTGCTAAAGTGTTGGGCCGGGAGCTAGGCCAGTTAGCTAGATTTTGGGCCGAGATTTGGCAAAGTATTGTAAAGCTAAGGGTCGGAAGCTGGACAGCCCGAGACAGGTCAATACTACGAGAAGTCTACACGAGATTGAAGGACGAAACCGGTTCTGCAGTAAAAAGAAATTTGAGTGAGTAAACAGAATCAATATGCGAGTCCATCAATATCACATTGAGTTTTGTATCAAAAGTTTAACGGAAGTAAATTCAGTAGCTTTGTTTACCGAGTTCTTGTTTCAGTCTGTCCTACGAGCGTAATATCCAGTAAAGGAAATGTATGTAGCATAAGTGTAGGCTAATGTAGCAAATTGTATGTATCTGTATAATTGAAGGGCGTGCGAATAAATCAATACTATAATAATACTAATGTATTATTATTGATCTGTTCCTTACCGATTTAATTAACTTAGTGTGTGAGCCCGGGAAACAATAAGGGTTGCAAAAATCTACATAACAGCATATTGAAAACCTAATGTGGAAAACGGAAGCATTTCCTCCGTTCCTCAGTAAATTTATTGTTTCAACTAGATTTTAGTTTTTTCCGTAATTAATAAAGTGTTTTAACTGCACCATGAATTTTACTTCCAAAACTTTTCCTGGCAGCTGTGACAAATAGCTGTAAAATGAATGGCAATCCACTTTAGGTAATATTTTATTCAGAGCTTAATAAACCATTCGCGCAAATATATTATGTATTCACAGAACATAAACATCGATAGATGCTCATTTATCACGAAACAGTTAACACTATAATGAGAATTGCCTATTCTTTATGTTGGAATTCTAATCTTATCACTTTTTCTATTTCCTTCAAACATGTTGAGTCAGATGTCATTATTTACTAAACAATAAAGTAACTTAATTTGTAAATTATTTAAAACAGATTCTTTACAGACTGTAAACATAATATAATATTTCTTTAAAAATATCCCTTAAAGAATATTTAGTTTATTTTAATGACAGTCTGTGTAATTTATGATTCTGAAATCGATCAGGATGTCACATACACTTAAAATGGAAAACTGTATATTTCTATAAAACAAGATGTAAACAAGATTTTGTACCAAGAACTTTTACTTAGGGTAAGATATTTGTGGTGTTTACTTATGTAGGATGAATTTGGTATAAAACTATTAAATGCTTACAAGATAAAATTAAATGAACTGAAAATACATTTAAATGTGTTACATTGAACATTGTATTACTATACATTAAATTACATGCATCCGACGCAATGCATTTAGATTTGATAATACGTTACTATACTACGACATAACGAAATACAATAAAATAATTTCAAATCATAAGTACTACAAATACATGGAGTAAATAAATTTAACATAATACAAAATAGTGAAATTATTTATAATCCAAAATGACGTAAACTTTTTTTAAATTATTTCTAATTGAAAAAACTTATTATTAAGTTAAGTTAAAAGTAGAACGCATTTTTAACCCAATTTACTTTATTTATTATATTCTTATAACTATTAATCTTATATTCCATAGTAAAACTATCCCATATCTAAATACAAATTTTTAATTTTACATTTCTAAATTTAAAATTTATTTCTGAAGTAAGTTTTTATCAAATATTTGCTTCATTATTATGATAATATTTTAGGGCTGATGTAATTTTGTATGTTTGATTATTATTTTTTACGTGAGCATTTTTATTTTTTATATTTGTTAATTGTCCATCAAAACTATGGTATAAGTATTGAGAAATCTCACCAAACCTTAAAAAAGTATTGTTAAACAGTTGTAAATACCAAAGTTTTTAAATCAAAAGTTAGAGAATTTGAGTTTAAAGATTAGTGGCTAAGCGTACTAATATAATTATTTATATTAGAGAGTATATTAATTTAAATTAAATAAGTATTAATCTAAATATATTATTATCTCGTACGCAATTGTTAGCAAAGTTAGATAATATGCTTTTTTTTAAACAATTGGAATTTGTTAGATATTTTAAGTATGACCTTTTAAGAATAACCAGCGCATTAAATATTTACTTACTCTGTCCTTAAATTATGTGTATAATTTGAAAGCAATACAAAATTATAGTTATTTGTTTGACACAAATATTCAGGTAAAGACCTCAGAATTTGATATCGTACTTAATATTAGTGTCCATTAATAAAGCAGAACACTCAACAATCTCATTATTAACACATTTTGATTGGAGCAGGAATGAACCAAGATTTGATTACTATGGTTAGGATGTATATTTTATGTATTTGTTAATGCTTATATTGTTGTAATAATTTAGACGTTGTAGTCAGTAACAGAAAACCTTCAAAGACGCTTGTATCATTCTAGTCACGTTTCTTTCCAAACGTAAAGTTATTGCAGGCCGTGCGGAGGGACTACTTCAATTATGCTTAGAGTAGTTACTTGACTTTAATACTTATTATATATTTAATACTTTAAATACATGTTTCTTTCTTACATTTAATCCATACAACTCAAACAAACTTTGAAGCACATCAGAAACAAAGGTATTCCATTCTTGTTTGAAAGTAAGCCTTGTTGTAAGCTCCGAAAGAGAATATTAAATATATACGTAAGAAATGTATGATGGAACTGACTTATAATAAGACAATATAGTATACAACTACCTTAATATCATACAACTTACTCCTTAGTATAATTTAATGGCCGTAATAAGATGTTGTTAAATAATCAAACATAAATCCACAACACTTCCAAAACCTATAAATTAACAGTAAGGATCGAAATCGGTAGTGAAAGTAAAATGTTTCAAAGTGTTTGATTTATTTAATAACCATTTATTATGTTCAACTTTGACATAGTTAAGTCCTCAAATATTTGTGTCCCTCACTCATTGGTTGTAATAGAACTTAGCTAGGCATTCGTCCTAAACAAGTTTTGAAATTTAAAAATGACTCTCTTTAGGTAGGCATTCAGATGATTTACTTCTGAAAGGTTGCTAACATAACTCTAAAAATTTTCGCATAGTACCAACTGGGTTGTTTGTTGATATTTAATGAAATTTCGAATATAACTTACGCTTTTTCAGAATCAGAAGTTACTATTGTAGTTACAAACAAACATTTATAAAGTATAACATCCACCACAATATTTAAAACCCAAAGGAAAATAGTTATGCTCTAGATATGAACTGTATGGTATTCGTACTATAGGCCTTGTTGGATTTTTAAATGCCAGCAATTCATTAAGTAATGTACAGTTTCCTTCAACAATACAAGACAAAAGGTCTTGACTTCCTCATTAATTGGGTAGAAAGAACATGTCATCCAGGGGGCGGAAAAGTGGCCTTATAAAAAACATTGAGTTTACTTTGCCACCAGCCTATTGGCGAACTGGATTGTATACTCAATGTGTTTTATATCGGCACTTGTCCGCCCTCTATATCATATGTTATTAAAACAACTGCTGAAACAAATGCATCATTGGACTTCCATGTCTGTGTTTCCTTAGCATTACCTCAATTGGTTTTGAAAATATGAAAGTCCATGTTTTAATATAGTTTCTTCCATAGTAAACTTCAAATTACTTACTAAAACTGTAGGTAAAGCAAAAATAATGTTATGTGTGTCTTTCGAGAAGAACGTATCTTAGACTAAATCATATCAACTATCATATTAACTATATCACTGAAAATAAAACAAGTATAAAAATAAAAAAAAGTTATTTTGTACATTGTTACAAATTAAATTTGTTGTATGACAGTAACAGTAAAACATTTTGTACACGAGTTGTTTTAATATGTTATTTATTATATTTACTGTAGTCAATATTGGTACAATTAGAATAAAATAATACAATCATTTTTATTGTATCCAGGTCTCTAATTGTATATAATAAACTACAATACCTTTTATTTTTCCGTCAGCGCCGTCTTTTGACGCTTTTCAGGATGTCTATCTCATCATCAGAAAATCGCTATTTAATTGATGGTTGTCAAAATATTAAGTCCAAAGACACAAATATAATAAATACATCCATAAAATACAGTTATTAGTTGGACACCTTACGGCTACCGTTCGTATACAAAATTAAATGTAATCTGTAGTTTAGAATATAAAACTGCAAGTGGTATCTTATAAAAAAAATTGATAGTAACATTTTACTGAGAAAATATATACCATTTTACTTTCTCCCTATACTATAGTATAGAGAAAGTATAGTGATCGCAAAAAAAAGTCTATGTTGAGATTTTTGTGGAAATATCCGTTTTGGGACCCCCTGAGTCCCAAAAAGTCTTTTTTACAAAATGTCTGTCTGTATGTCTGCATGTTTACAAAGCTAGAGCGAAAACATGTAAATTAGGCCTGTATAGGTGCATGAAAAAGGGTTTGAAAAAAATTGAAAAACAACCCCCTTTTTGGCAAAAAACCCCAAAAATCAGTTATTATTTTTTTTAATATAAAAAAAAGGAAGCTGTCGTGGGACTGCCATCAGAAGTGGAAACTGTCATGAATATAAATCGTTGGTTATATTGGTTTAATCTGAAATTTGAGAATTATTTTTACCTTGACCAATTTAAAATAAAATCTAAAAAATAACATAAAAAATATTGTCTATAGTCAAATAATAAATTAAATACTATATCTCGAGCGGTGACGGTCGCGAGTTTGATGCTTTTTCCT
>JAGFPH010001444.1:210479-222240 GCA_018207615.1 Philaenus spumarius
TTGGGGTTATGTTTACAACTTTAATCAATAAAAGTCGTGTGAAGTTGTTTTTTTTTTTTAAATATGAGTTAAAAAACTAATATCTGCTTTAATACGTTATAGGATTTGATTTGAGGTTATACAATTAATATGAATACAACCTTTTATCATCAATATATTCATTTATACAAATTTAAAGAAGAGATACCTATTCGTTTCTTCGGAAACATTCTTACATCTTCGTATAACATATTCGATTATTAATTTCTTCATTATAATAATAACAACTTTTTAAATCATTTGATCTAT
The DNA here is from genome assembly GCA_018207615.1 of Philaenus spumarius. Lineage (NCBI taxonomy): Eukaryota > Metazoa > Arthropoda > Insecta > Hemiptera > Aphrophoridae > Philaenus > Philaenus spumarius. Next base: position 210,768 of record JAGFPH010001444.1, read on the forward strand.
CAATATGAAGTTAGAAATCAATAATTAAAAGTTAATATTTTTATCTTTATTTAGATATATAATATAATATATATATGTACAAAATTTTAGCAAATAGGCCTACAGTTTTATAATCCTTATAATTGTACACGATTACAGAGTTAAAATCCTCGTCATCATAGGTAGGACTAGATTAACTCTGTTGTTTTTAAATAGTGTTTTTTTAATTATGTATTTCTGATGTGTAGCCAATCTAATTAATCTACCTGTGATTTTTCACGGGGGTTTACTAGTATTATTATAAACCTGGTAAAGTGAGTTAGATGTTATTTACTAGGTCACATATACCATGTACCCTTGGGGTTGTAGTACGAAGCCCTCTATCTATAGCCATAATCGACAAACATATCTTTTTTATATTTTTATATATTTATTTAGTTTCTACCGCTGATTATCTTCACTAGCTTCAATAATTCATTTCAGTTTTAAGTTAGGCCTAGTCTTGATCTATGTGTACGATTTTGAAGCTACTTAAACCAGAGTTATGCAAACAAATTAACCAAACCAAAGTTATTGTAAATTAATAATGTTTAACTTAATTTGACCAGGAACCAGGGAAATAAGTGAAACGTTTGTTTTATTGGTATTTGGGGTTAACATAATTTTCTGATCTTTATACATCATATTTAAATATAAGTTTTAAAAATTTATAATTCCATAAAATAATAAATGCACAAAAGTAGTAAAACATTTCTTACTAAAAAGAATAAAAAGAGTTTACCCAATACATTTAAGGTTTCTTACATTTCGAGTTTATTCTTTCAAACAAATGCCTAAAACATCGCAAAGTCAATATGTGCATCTTCCCTTTTTCTTGATAAGCCTTTTAATAATGCTTTATGTGACCTATATGGATTAGGAAAGCTCATACATTTTAAACAGCTGGTTGGATTCCAGTTACGGGTTTTACAAACATAATATAAAACCTGTTTTAAAAATATAAAAAATGTGATACCCAAATAAGTGGAAACGAAAATGAGTGTACTAGACATACGTATAATATTAAATAACCGCAAGCCTACTTTACACTTAATTTCTAGCGAAAGATAATAGCTAATTTGTTTAACACTACAAAAATTACCAATTAATTAACATGATGACTTGTAAGTAGCAAATCCATCGAAGTTATTGTGACGATGCTGACTGTACAACACATTGGTTTATAAAACAAATATTCATTAAGAGGATATGATTGATAATGTTTCATCTTCAACAAACGAAATTCAATCCTATTTAGACAGTAGAGTGCAAAGGGTAGGTGTAAACAGAAGCGTTAGAAAACTGTATATCACTAAAAATTTAGGCCATTAATAATTAAATCTTAAATAACAAAGCATTAGAAACTCCTCTGTTTTAACTCATTGTATGTATGGTGGCGGGATATTTCCGATGGTTTCCAGGTAGAAAGGACCCGGGTTATATCGAACGATTTTAAGCCTTTCTTTTCTAATATTTAGCAAACAATACCCCAGTTTGTTATGCATTTGGCAACTTTGCAAATCCCGCTGCTAGTAATAATGGAAATTCCTACTTTTTAAACTTAGTAAAAGCATGAAATTATGAAGTACGGCTAGATATACTGCGTGCAGCACTTGCCCACATACAGAAGGACGATATTGAAGAGGCATGGCTTTTAATAGCCGGTGTTATGTTCCATAAATGAAAAACTTGATAAGTTTTTTGATTACTTTATTGAAAAATGGATTGAAAACATTTCTACATTTCCTGATGAAACTGTTTTCAGCAGCGCACAGAATAACTAACACGGTGGAAGGATGGCACGGCAAATTAAACACATAAAATGAAGACTGCTAACATTTTTGAAGTTGTAAAAATCCCACGACTCTGCATAGAATAATAATACACAGAAAAGTTTCCAGTTAGGTAGGTTAAGAGTAAAATTAAAAGAAAATACATAAAGATGGATGAAAATATAAATAGGATTTTGAAAATTTATTGTAAGGATAAGGACTTAAAAACTTGTTTGTGTGGATTGGCTTACATTTAAAATTAAAATAATACATTTATATTATTAATAGATACTGATTCTTAGCTTAAAATGTACAAATGTTACTTACAACTGTGTATTACTTATAGAAAAAAAGTTGTACATAATTCATACCTAATAAGTGAAAACAAATTGTGGGAAGACTTAAACCCGTTCTACATATATTACGTTGCCAGTAAAAAAACTTAATTTATGCCTGCACAATATCAGTCTGAATTTTGTAAATAGTTCCATAAAATCAAAATATAGCTTTTACCGTTCTAGATAAAGCAATTTACTAAACGTGGCACATGTATAATATTGCACCCGAAAAAGTACTTTTGGAAGCAACTATAAATTTTTTTCTCACCTCAGTAGGAAGAAGAAAATCTTAAATGAAAGCAAAGATTAAACTACATCAAATTAAAGGTCTCTGTTAGTAGAAAACAATACCACAAATCCACCTCAAACAGGCAACTGAATCAGAAATATTTGCATTAACTTACATTTAGTTAAATTGTATGAAGTCCCGGGACCGTTAAATAATTTCTTAACAGGCAAAAAGAGGACAACGTGATGAAATAGTTTTGGTGTTCAGGAACAATGTGTCACCAATCTAATCTTTGTATCTTCTTATGTAATTGTTAGAAAAATGTTGGGCCTTCACAAGACTTTAACTCAGCAAGTATACTAAAGTCACGTGAAATTATTTTACAAATTATATCTGCTAGGATCCATGAAATAAGTTTTAGTACAATTTTCTGACAATCCTAACATAACACTTTCACGTAAATTTGTTGACGCGTTTCGGAGTTCCTCTATTATCGAGACCTATTTCAGTACTTCGACAGAGTACTCCATGAGTAATGGAGGAACTCCGAAACGCGTAGACAAATTTAAGTGAAAGTGTTACACGTTAGGATTGGCAGAAAATTGTACTAGAAACTAAAGTCACGTGACTTCAGCGAATATTACCGTCTTGTTTTGATCAAGTCGCAAGTGGCTATAATTAGCGCGTAGTTATGCTACTTGCTAGCTTTAAGTGTGAGCATTTTCATTCTTTTCTCCTGTCCGGATTGCTCAGGGAACTTGCTATTACGTGCTACGTCTAGGCTGTCTAGACTGCCTAGTCGCTTCCAGTGTGACAACAAAAACCTAAATACAAATTATAAAATAAATAAATTTAGACCGGGATCTGAAGGAGGGGGGGTTGAGTATGCATGGAAAGTCTGACGCAATTTTATTTCTGATTATTGTTATAGGCACTTGTATAGTGATCATGAAAAGCCATGTCGTCGCCCCCCAGCGTGGTCGACATCGCCAGGAGGAGGGGGGAATATGGTGGTGGTGCCTTTATTAAAACGCTTATAACTTGAGAACCATTCAAGATAAAACATTTGAAAAAGCGACAATAGCCTATATTCCATAAAATATGAGCTTTAAAAAAGGTTATTACGTTTATAGTCGTATAGTTGTTGGTTTTGAGTAAATAGCATTTTTATTGGTAAATGAACAAAAATTGTGATTCAAATAAGTAAAACCAATAGTTTTGTACAAAGAAAATCACTAAAAAAGGTCAAATATAGACATTTAGGTTTTTAAAAGTGCTTCAATAAATTTAAGAAAGCATGTTGAACAGTTAATGCTACTGTAGAGGTGTTTTATACGTAGCATTAATATATAGGGTAGGCCTACAAGTGCTCCGCCGCGCCACTGGCGACGAAAATCCCCTCATTTTATACCTTGTTCTAGTTTTTTCTAATGTTTAGTATGAAGGACTGGTTTGACAAAAAAAAAAAAAAATCATTCAGTACTTTTTTAAAGAACAGTAAATTTACCACAATTTAAAATGATAATCATCTTTCTGAGGATAATACTTTTCGAGTATTAGCTATAATATTTCAAGCAAATTTTCAAAATTTTCAAAAATTGTTAGTTTTTAGATAGCATTTGTGTTTTTTCACCGTGAAATAAGGGGTTTTCAGAAACAATGATAAGGACTAACTTTAAAGTAAAGAAATATAACTTTAATATGTGACCAAAATGGGATTTCTTACATGAATAGCTTCTGAGATACAGCTGTTTGAATTTTGGGTACACTTCCAAGAAATAAATAATATTATGGAATGTAAAAAAAAAAAACTAAAGTAGTTGAAAAATTTAAGTTGTTAGTACTAGGGTACAGTAACATACAATAACATCAAATTACATTACATTCAAAAAATTTTATTTAGCAAAATTAAAAATGTTATATAACATAATAAATACTTAAATATTATATCCGGCACCTCTTTGAAGGGCCTAGGATTGAGGTAAGTTCTTTCTATAATTCACTGCCCTTTCCTACTCAGATGGTTGAAGCCTGTCAACATTGAAAAGGGGAACCACGCCAACACTCTCTAGTACAGTCAAATTAGGCCCAAACTGGAGAATACAAAAAAAAAAAACAAATGTCTGATTGTTGGAAGTTGTTCATTAGGCCTACCCTTTGCTCTAAATGTGGTAAAACGTCTCCTCCGATATAGCGTCGGGTTTGGGGGTGGGAGGGGAGAAGGGGTAAAAAATGTGTGTGCTTTAAGTTTTTTAGGGCGTACGTTCAAAACAATACCCCCTAAAGTTAATTATGCAGTAAATTGCCAAGAAATTGTCAATTTAAACACGTTTTCAACCAAACCTAGAGAAATACCTTACTTTTACCCCTCCATATCTCCAAAACTATTGATCGCAGCAAAAAAAAGTACAGAACCATTTTTGTAGAGAATTTAATTTACTTAAAACTAAGCTCTAAACGAAGCTCTAAAGTGAAGGGTTTATAAAATATTTACAAAACAACCTAAATATTTACAAAAAAAAAACTAAAAACACACATTTTTACCCCTTCTTCATCTCTCCCCCCCCCACCAAACCATACGCTACATTGGTGGTGACCTTTTACCACATTTAGAGCAAAGGAAAAACAACTTCCCACAATCAGAATTTTTTTTTTTATTCTTCAGTTTGAGTATTTTTTGGTCTAATTCTACTCTGGATCATCATCACTCAGTTCGTTTAGTGTTTCAATTTCGAGAGAAATGAAGTCGTTCTATTTCCGGCACATTGTCACACGATTCACCAACTGTAACTGGATGAGAAACTTTGAGTTTACTGTAGTTCTTTGATCCAAATTTGTGGTAGAAATACACAAAAACTCCAAGAAAAAATGAGGATAAAAATGAGTAAGGTCGAACTGCAGCTATTACGTCATGTGCCATTGCGACATACAGAATGGAGAATACAAGGGTAGAAAGAGATGAAAATGACGTGCAAATTATTATTAAATTTTTAAATGAACAAGACAACCCTTTAGAGGTGAGAACATAGTGAATGGAGTTATTATCACAGAAGAACCATCGAAATTCCTATTTAACTTACAAGAAAATGGAAAAATTCTGTTAAAAATTTTTAAGAGGCAAAGTATTGTTGACAAAATAAAAGGTTTGTACGAGCCAATCAGGAGGCTCTGTGATGACAATGTCTTCAACAATGCATGAAAAACAGCAAAGGGAACAAAGAAAACCCCTTCACCAACAAACATTAACTCAAAAGTACTGCTAGCAAATCAAAGGGATATTCACATCTAGGATATGTTAATCCATGAGTTATTAGGCTATCTGAAAAGTTTAGCTTACCCAAATTAACGTTTCAAGAAAATTGTTAATACGTCTGACTTGATACTCACTATTCGATATCACTAAAAGTAAAGTATTGTTAAATGCAAAAGTAAAAATAACAACTGTAAGTAATATTTTACTGTAAAAGAAGTTATATAACTTTTTTTATTTTTCTAAATATAAACTCTTTCATTTAATGTAATGTGATGTTATTTTGTAACTGTACCCTTTTCTAACAACTTAAATTTTTCAATTACTTTTTTTTTACATTCCATATTATTTATTACTTTAAATTGTACCAAAAATTCAAACAGCTGTATCTCAGAAGCAATTCATGGTAGAAATACCATTTCGGTTACATATTAAAGTTATATTTCTCTACCTTAAAGTTAGTCCTTATCATTTTTGCTAAAAACCCCTTTTTCAAGGTGAAAAAACACAAATGCTATCTAAAAACTAACTAAAAATTAGAAAACCTAAAACAAGGTAAAAAATGTGGGGTTTTGGTCGCCGGTGGCGCGCGTGGGGCACTTTTATATAATAGTGCTACGTATAAAACATCTCTACAGTATCATTAACTGTTCAACATGCTTTCTTAAATTTATTGAAGAACTTTTAATAACTTAAATGTTTATATTTGACCTATTTAGTGATTTTCTTTGTACAAAACTATTAGTTTTGCTTATTTGAATCACAATTTTGTTCATTTACCTATAAAAATGCTATTTAGAATAGAATAGAATAGAATAGAATAAATTTATTACAACACAATTTTACAAACAAACAAAAGAAATACATAATAGAACCGTGTTGTAAAAGCAACCCCAACAGGTAAAAAACCCAATTACTGGGGCGCCATCTATACAAAAATAAAATACGTCATGCCTAAATTAATTAAAACTATGAAACAAATAACTAAACAAAACAACCAAATACATAATCAAACACATTATATACAAATAAACAATAATAATGAAAACATAAAAACTAACATATTATACCTAGCTGTTGAGTCCCATCAAAACCTGCAAACCCACAGTCAGCGCTGGTTTAATGCAGACAAAGTCTCCCTGCGGAACCTCGACAAACCCCAGGAAACATCCACCTTGTGAGCGACAAAATTGTACAGAGCAATTGACGAGTTCAGCGGCGACGACGCATGAGCATGGGTTCTAATGCGCTCCTGGTAAAGTGGTCGTTGATTCTCATCCCATAAGGTGGAACACACCAACATATCTGTCTTAGGCTCTCAGGATCCTCAATCATGCCACACATAACCCCTCTCAAGAAACACAACCTCAACAAATTTCTCCTAACTGCCAACGAATTAACTTCAAATGCACTCAAAAATTCCCTATATCTTATTGTCCAAATTTGCTGGTTATTAAATCCAAATTTTTTATAAAATAACACACGCAAAAATCTTTTCTGAACTTTTTCTATCATATTTACATAGTATTTTGTTGATGGGGACCAAACAATACAGGCAAATTCCAACCCTGATCTAACTAGACTATTAAATAAAACTTTCATAACAACAATATTATTAAAATCCCTCCCCAACCGACAAATAAAACCCAAGGTGGAATAAGCTCTCTTTACTATATTAACAATATGACAACTAAAAGATAAATCTTGTGACATAAGAACCCCCAAATCCTTAAAGCTAGTAACTCTGTTCAATAATTGCATATCAATGTTATAATTGTTAATTAAAGGCTGTAATACTCTATAATATGACATGACGCAACATTTTTTAATATTAAGAAGAAGTTTATTATTTTCACACCAAACAGATAATCTAACTAAATTTTCTTGCAAAATTTGACAATCATAACAAGTTTTAATATTTTTAAAAATTTTCAAATCGTCAGCGTACATTAAATATTCACAATTATCGAAACACAAAGTTATATCATTAATGAAGATTAAGATTTACTCATAAACCAACAACTATACGACTATAAAAGTAATAACCTTTTTTGAAGGTCATATTATACGGAGTATATTGTCGCTTTTTGCAATGTTCTATCTTGAACGGTTCTCAAGTTATAAGCGTTGTAATAAAAGGCGCCCCCACTATATTCCCCCCTTCCCCTTTGGTGTCGACCACGCTGGGGGGCGACGACATGACTTTTCATGATCGCTAAAGTGTCTATAACAATAATCAGAAATAAAATTGCGTCAGGCTTTCCATGCATGCTCAACCCTCTTCAGATCCTGTACTAATTATTGTATTATTAAGAAAACAATAAGAAACAAAGTACTAGAGGGTACGTTCTGTTCAAATAAAATTGTTTAAGAAAGTAAACCTACTTAAGTAGGTTTTGATAGATTAGGGATTTGTAAACCAACCTAAGATCCTTGGCACACTCCGCAATCAAAATGTTATGTAATTTTGATTTATATTAAAAATATTTGACTATTGACTAGATGTATGTAGTCAAGTATTACAAACTTTTTTAAACTAATAACATCAAAATAAAATGAACATATTTTAATATAAGTTAAAAATACAGTATATCAAATTAGTTCCTAATGTAAAGTTAGGAAATAAAGCAAACCCATATTATAGACAGTTTGCCAAGGCCGGCGGTTTGAAGGGTCTTTAGGAGTGCCAGTAACAATAGATATATTTACGATGTCTACCTATCCTCCAGCACCACCCTCCCTCTAAACTGACAAAAAGTAGTACACATTTGTGGATGTATGTTTTGAAGAACATGTTGCCCTATTCTGTATTAAAATGCTTATTTTTGTTGACTCAATTCTATAGACTCCATGAAACAATTTTACTAATAATAAATAAATCCAAGTTGCATCTTATTGTAGACGAAATATATAATATTATGTGACTTCAGCAAAATTTGTAAAATGTTATGAAATATCATTTTTAAAGGTTTCAAAATATTGTTTAAATATAATTAAAAAATCCAAATTTGTTTACCACATTAGTCGTTTAAAATAAAAAAACCTATGCAGAAAGCCTACTAAAAAAAAGCGTTTTATAATAATTCACACAATTTAAAATTACAATTGTTGTGTCATTATTAAGCTTGAATTACTTTGTATCAATCTTATTTCGAATGTAGGTGGAACCATGTTACAAATATTGTGCATTAATAAAAAGTTATTAATATGCATACATATAGTATTACCTCAACTAATATTGAGAAGCAACTATTAAAGCGACATTAATTGCATCTCTAACAGCACAAAAAATACAATATTATTATTTGAAAAAAGATTAAAGATTTGATTCGTTTTGCTGTTAATTATAGCTAAAGTAGCTTACAATTTACTAAAGAAATTATATGTATTGAAATATAATTCAAGAGCGGTAGCACAGATAATACATTTTCTCAAAATGTTCAACATTTTTATGAACTTGATCTTATTTGATATTATTGATATCTTTAAATGTGTTTTAGAAAAGTATTAACTATGAAATATAATGATTTGTTGACATCTTGAAAAGTAAAAGTAACTATTAAGGTTTAGATAAATATTTTAGATATGAAAAATGGGTGCGTTTACTGATGTACGCGTTTTGGAAGTGATTAAATTATTAGGTTTTATTGTTGAAAACATAATATTGTCAATAAATCATATATTATTTAACTTTATGGAAAAGAAAGTGACATCAATATTTAGAAGTGACCATCTAATCTATTACCATTGTGGGGATACAAATTAAAATTAGTTTTTTTTCTTAATAATATAATTATTTATTTATTATATAATTTGTAAGTTTTTGTTAATACAATGGAAACGACTAGGCAGTCCAGACGTAGTTCGTAATCGAAAGTTGCTCGAGCAATCTGAGGGCAAAGGACAAAAGAAAATTCTCACACTTAAAGATTCCAAGTAGCCTGACTACGCACAAATTACATCCCCTTGCGCCTAGGCGTATCATCTTATTGTAGGTGAAGCATGTATAGGCTATTAATTGCAAAACTTGTGTAGTCTTACGAAACAACTAAACAAATAGTTTAGAAACTAATGAAACAATCAACATTTCTTTATAACATTAGTCATTTAATTTTCAAGCCCACGCAAAAACCATAATAGAAAAGCGTTTTATAAAATTTGACACAAATTAAAATTACGATTATTGTGCCATCATTATGTAAGCTTACAAAAAGGGAGACGTACCATCGTTTGGACACCGTAGTGGTAAATGAGAGAGAGCTGTGCCACACTATTACTGTTTCATAAACGTTTGTATCTTAATAAATTTTCTGTTAAATATGAAAATAACACCACTGGTTTGTTTAAACATTTTATTTGAAATAAACGTTTGTTTTAATAGCAACATTAAAATAAACATCTCTTATATTATTTTGAGAATATCTTAAAAACGACACATATCTTAAAATTCTTAACAAATTATACCGATACTGTAATTTCCAACTGTTGGCCAAAATTTGTGACTTTTTTTATAAAAATCTAGTATCTTGTACAAAATACACATAAAACGATAGCACACAAGGTATTTTCGAAATCGTGACCCCGAATAGCTACGTGTGATGTAGCAGGTCTACAGTTATAAATGAGATTACAGTTTATAACTATGAGATTACATTAACTTTATTAGCTATAACTATGAGTGTAGACTTCATTGGAATGTGCTGAATTGCTAGGTGACGTGTGAATCCAAGCCTCGCTTGCTAAAGACAAAGGGCAGTCTTGGTAGGGATGTTGGACCGGTAGCACAGGTATAGCAGATAATCATAATTGTAGAACAAATAAGTTAGGTGTTGAATAAATTGGTAATTTAAAGAATTGTGTTTAGGTTTAATAAACAATACCGCTGCACCGCCGACTCCTTACATAAGATACTTTCTATATAAAACTATCGTTTTCTTAACCAAAACATATAAAACTATAACGTAGGCTAATAGGTATCATTAAGCATTATGACATTTTTACTGTCAAAATCATTCTTTCCGTACACAAAAACATAAAAAAACGATACCCCACAAGGTATTTTCAAATGTTGGATCAAAGTTGTGACCGTTTCGTGCTACGAAAATTTCTTTATCACAATCTGATTTCTCGTATCTAAATACATATTAAACCATTCCCAAAACAATAATTTCAAAATGTTTACCTAAAATAGTGCCCCCAAAGCACTACGACTCTTTAATTGACAAACTATAGCTTGTCGTACCCAAAAACATAAAAAACGATATCCCACGACATTTTCAAACTTTGGACTAAAAAATCAATACCCCGAACAACCTACGACCTTTTCCCTGTCACAGTCAGGTTTTTCATACCCAAAAACATAATCAACAATATCCTACATGGCATTTTCAAAGTTTTGATTCCAAAATCGTGACCCCGAAGGGCTACGATCATTTCCCTAACAAAATCGGGTTTCGCGTATCCAAAAAAACATTAAGCGATACCACACAAGGTATTTTCAAAATGTTTTCCTAAATTTGTTACCCTTTCGCTCTATGACTATTTCTTTATAAAAATCTGATTTCTGGAACCAAAATACCCACTAAACCATACCACCACACGATATTTTCAAAATGATATCATAAAATAGTAACCCTGAAGCGCTACGACTCTTTAACTGTCAAAATATGATTTCTCGTACCCAAAAACATATAAAAAGATATCTGAAACTTTATTTTCAAAATTTCGACTCCAAAATCGGAACCCATAAATGCTACGACCTTTTCCCTGTCACAATCAGGGTTTTCATACCCAAAAACATATACAACAATGTCCTACATGGTATTTTCAAAATTTTGATTCCAAAATCGTGACCCCGAAGGGCTAC
>JAGFPH010001444.1:223185-248157 GCA_018207615.1 Philaenus spumarius
CTATATATATATATATATATATATATATATATATATAATACATACTATATCTCGAGTGGTAACGGTCGCGAATTCAATGCTTTTTCCCCAAGCAAAAAGTGCCCAACGCCGCTAAAGAAGTTTTCACTTCAAAAAACGGATCTAACGATTTTGATAAAATTTTGCCTATTTGTAGCCCTTAATGTACCCTACCATATGCAAAAAACCGCATCTTTCAAAAAATTCTCCCTTTGGCAAAAACAACCCCCAAAAATCTGTTATTATTTTTTTTTTTTTATAAAAAAAAACGGCTCTAACGATTTTGATAAAATTTTGCCTATTTGTAGCCCTTAATGTACCCTTTCAAAAAATTCTCGTTTAAAAATAATAATAATAACTGATTTTTGGGGTGCATATATATAGGCCTAACTGACATGTTTGGTGCAAATTTGTTCGATATCGATGGAATATTTTTCACTTTAGGTAATAATAATAATAATAATATTTATTATTAACAATCCTACTTTGATTTACTATCCCATCAGTCACTTACTTTAGTACAATTATAAAGTCACGGTTGGGGTTACATACGGGGGTTTTCGTGCGAAGCACGCAATGCACTGTGTATTGATAAAATTCCCAATATGCGGCTTGGCGTGCAATGCACTGTGCGTCGGCCACTTCTCATAGTGTTCAGTGTCAAGCTTACATTCCGACTTAGTAGTGAACGTGTTAATAATTTGAATATGTTTGTGAGAAAGTATGTGCCAGTTTCTGGTACCGTTTATTTGTATTGTTTTACAATTTTAGACACAAAACATGATACTTGAAATGTAAACTACAAGTAGTTTTTATAAGGGAATGAGTGGTATAAACCAAATAATTTAGTTTACTACCTACATTTCTCTCGAACAGTAAATAATATAAGGTAAAACATATTAGTTAAAACATTTCATCGTTAAGTAAACAGACAAAATGTATTAGTGAAATCAGTAAATTTCTCTTTTAGAACTTAGACCAGCTAAATTATATTTGTTTACTCTTTACAAATATATGTATTGCAATTGAGACTTTAGGTGCAACAATAATCGTAGTTGGGTGAATGTAAACCAAACCAAGAAACTTAGTTAATCTTTTGCTTGATGGCGTTGTACAAATTGGATTTGAAATTTGACAAACTGTCCTGCCAGGTAATTTCCTGCGGATCTTCGTTTATCGGATACAACGCTGTAAATGTCATCCTTAAACAAATTTATCGAGTTTAGTATCAGCTTCCATTATTAAAACGGGTTTCTGGATCTAGAAACTAAATAAAAAACTATGGTTAATTAATTAATATATGTGTTATTTGAACGTGTTTAGTAACCACTTATTATGTTCAAATTTGACATAGTTAAATCCTCAAATATTTGTGTCCCTCACTCAATGGTTGTAATAGAACTTAGCTAGGCATTCGTCCTGAACAAATTTTGAAATTAAAAAAATTGAAGGAATCTAATAAATATCCAGTTTAATGAAAACTTCTGTCAACATTTTTTACAATTACTAGGTTTGTTAAGAGAAAAGTTAAACGAAATTGAAAACACTTTTTAAAGTATTGAATATATTTCGGAGACAATGTGAATGTCTAAATAAAACAACCTTTTCCTCATTTATTTTCTATTGAAAAATACATTTAAAGGTAATTCTAATAAAATTACGATATACGTTAAACTACACACAACTGATCAAAATTAACTTAAACGTTCAATGATATGTGGCTTATCAAAACACTATCTCATTCAATTCTTTAATAAAATTACTTCGACTAACTCTGATGGATGTATTTATTTTTAAAGGATTCTTACACAACTATATCTAAACAGATTCAAAATAAACTAAATTCCTCATTTTTAAATGTTGGTTCTAGAACTATTAAAATACAGTGATTGTATTTTATACAATCACAAACAATCGTTTTGATAAAAATACATAGTAATATTAATGCTCAAAATTTCAAAAACTTAATCCATTTAAAAGTGTTTAGTTTTATAAAGCATACAAATTCTGTAACATTTTTTTAAGCAAGTTATATAGTACGAGTTGATAGTATAAAGTAAACCACAACATTGTTGCCAAAAGCACAATAAAATCAATCATAAGTTTCTTTATTTGCTAACCCCGGTTGGTAAAATCGAAGTACGATTCTGTCAGTAGTAAATAAAATAACTCATCTATTCTGGGATTATAACATACATATTACTGACGCAAATATAAAGAAAGACAATACAACTAACTATTAGATATACGTATTTGGCAAATTTAACAATATCCAGTTTTACTAATGCAAAGTCTAAGGAAATCGAAAAATTAACTACATCGTTAAGTCGTGAAATAGTCTTCGAAACGGTATATCTGGTACTTTCCATTTTAACTGATAAAGTCAAACTAATATGATTACAGACCAGTAACAATCCAATTAACATTCATTAAAACACAAAACCTCATACATTTTATATCTGATACCTCATCCTTTGTTAAAGCGTTAGGTAAAGTAAGCATTTCATGTCTAAACGGTTTTGTTTTAACAAATCACACGAGGAAGTTACAATATTCCAAATTGTTTACAAAAATCTGAAATTTGTTGAATTGAGTAAATAATTTATACTATTAGTTCTGTTAGTGGCAACTAATTTGTAAAATTTCTAACTGTTAGAAGTAAATATTTAGGTAAAAATTTACTAAAAGCTATAGGAACTGGTTTTGTCTACATAATAATTGTTACAATTCTAGTAAAATATTTTTTCTCAAATATTTTATCTGAATTATCAGTAAAGATGTAAATTTACTTAGGTTGCAAAATTGTATTTATTTTTAAATTTGAAAAGTCCTTTTTTTGGAGAAGTGATATTTTCAGTTTAAAAAATTTCCACCAAATGCACCTGGACGTATTGCCACAGAATATTTCGAACTTTCACTTTACTTAGTTATTATCACAATTTTATTTGAAATAAATTAATAAAAACGATAAACTTTAATTTACTATTTAACAAATTACAACAAACAAACAAAACGTTCTATATTTTCAAATATAGCTGAAATATATGAACTGTGTAGGTGAAAACAACGATATTTTTCAAGCAAAATGCTTATTAAATTAATATTAATTATTTTCGATGATTTGGTTTACACTTTGCTTTCAAACATTGTAGAAACTTGGCGACGTTATGTAAATGATTCACCTGCATTAGAGAAATTTAATATTCCTCGGTGTTTACATATTTCGAATGCTCAAAGCGACCAACATCGGGATTTTGAGATGCTCTTTAAACGGTTTATTCCTATATTATTTACCTAATGGTATCACAATATTAGGAAATAAAGAAAAATATAATGATCGCAAAATTAAAAGGAGTTTCATCACTACGTTTAAATATATTTGGCTCTTATTTGTTACCAAACTCATAACTTGTTGTATACAATTACAGAGAGTAGTTTTTTGTCTTTTAAACTTAATTACTTGCTGCAACAATTTTATTCCTATGTAACCTTACTTTCGATCAGGCCACCTCATTCCCGTCTAACGTGAGTGAAGCTAATAGATTAATCCAAATAGTTTGGGTAACTGTATATTAATACCACTTTGTGGTTTATTGGACCGCACTTTATGGTTATTATAACTTTTTGAAAATCAGAGAATAAAATTGATTAATTTACTGGAATTAAAATCTAATTTAAAACCATTAAACTCTTCAAGCTGATCTGTTCTAAACATTCTCGAAAAGAAAATATTGGATCCTGCAAGAACCTATTTTTAAATGCATCGTGTATTTTAAACTATAACAAAAGTTTAAAACACCTTTAAATAGGAGATTAGCCTGAAGTCGAGTAAATTCACGAAGAACATATTTTTCTGGCAATAACTATTGCGATTCTTTTAACATACATTTTCTCACATTACGCCACTGAAATTATGTTAAAGTTTATTTATCTATGTTTTGTACATTCTGATACAAAGCTGTACACATTGAATTACTAAACGATCTATCTACAGATTAATATATGGATGCTTAGAAATGAGTTAATAATGCCATTTAATATAGACTATTTTAAACACTCATGCCCAAATGGCTTATATATGTGTATCGTAATTTTTATGATTCCTATCATTTAATTTCTCAGCTAAATTGATCAAAACATTTCTGTGCATGTAATATTAATTAAAATTGTTTGTTACAATAAAAAAATTGCTTTATAATGGAAAAACAAACGAAGCGTGGATACATTATCTGGTACTGGTTTGTTCCAGTTTGCATTCATATCTCAACTTTTAGTTTTATGATTGATTTAATATTTCATTATAGTTGTGATTCAAAAATTGTATTATTTATCATCATTATAGTTAAAATGTGCCATATATTATTACAGAAGTGTTACATACAGGGTGTTCAGAAAAGGGGTTCCATAAATTCAGCGCGTGATTCCCCACATCAAAGTAAGGTGAAAAATAGGTCCACATCCAATAAACATAGGTTCAAAAACGCTGTATTCTGCCTAGCTGTCATTTTTTTTACAAAATTACTTATATCTAGAGAAATGTTTAACTGATTGAGTTCAAACTTGGCATAAAGTTTGAACTAGCAATGTTATATCTCAAGAAAAATATGCGATTTTATCCAAATAAGATTTTTAAATTGGTGGCTGTTTGAAAGTTTCAAACCTAAATTACTCAAAACCGTACATTTAAAAAATTCCAAGTTACCTTTTTTGCAGCTCTTTTGATTTCCTATTGGATTGTGTAACTAACTGTCAAAACAATTCGATGAAGGATAATAGCTAAGTTAAAGATAATAACACCAAATGTACATACAACATAGCTGCGTTTACGGTGTTGATGTAGAATGCTGGGTTGAACAAACCAATTATTACACATAACTTAACTATTGTCCTTTATCTGATTGTTTTGACAATGATATCATCCAATAGGGAATGAAAAGGGTTACAAAAAATTTATATTGAATTTTTTTGTTAAAATTTACGGTTTTTGAAGTAATTTGTTAGAAATTTAAAAACACCCGCCATTATGAAACGTATGATCGGATTTAATCATTTATTTTTCGTCAGATAGAAAATTGCTTGATTAAACGTTATGCCTTGTTTGAACTCAATCAGTCAACCATGTCTCTAGATATGAATTATTTAGTGAAAAAAAAAAAAAAAAATAGCTGCTAGACAGTAAATGTAGCATTTTTGGATGTATATTTCTTTTACCTTCTCATCTTATTTTGATATGGGGATTCACGCCCTGAGTTCTTGGAACCATTTTCCTGAAGAGTCTGTATATTATGTTATTATTACATTATTATTATGTAGAGTGTCAATTTTAAATGGGCCTCCATTTATATCTTGAACACTACAAATCCGACAGCAAACTTTAAATGAGGAAAATTTCCTTTTTTTATAAATTAACAATATGAATTAAACAAATAAAAGAGCACTTTGGCGACAAAATAACACCGATTTGAATAAAAACCCCGAACCACAAAACAAGGAACAAAAACAATAACTAAACAACTAAATTGTAAGTTATGTTTAATAAGTCACCCTTATGTATATTTCGATGACATGGTCATCATCCTCAGATTGTTTTAACGATACAGACAATATTACAGAGCTACATACACGCCCTCCCCCCATTCATCCCCATACCGTCCAACCCAAGACTGACCAGGTGGGGGAATGGAAGGAGCCACATTAAATATACTACAAGTATCTATTATTAACAATAAAAGCCTATTTAACAATAAATTATAAAACTATTAAATACAAAAAAAAAAAAAAAAATACAAACTGGTCTACTAAACTATAAATTGTCAATCAGTATTAAAAATAAAATAAAAAACTAATAGGCTTAATGAAATAAATAAACAAAAGAAATTAAATACTTAATACAATAAATAAAACAAAATAACATAACCTTTAAAATAAAATATTAACAAATACAGATCAACAAAATATAAATAATATAGGCCTACGATTTAAAAAATACAAATATCTGAAAGTTAAAAAATAAATTAAAGTTGAAAAATATTACCAATAATAAATATTATCTTTTGATAAAGGATCCGATCCAGTCCTGAGTAAAGGAAACAATGACGAGTTAGGAATAGGCCCTTTATCTGCATTTAATAACATATCATTGTCAGCCCGAAAAATGGAAATGCTTTCCAAGCTGTTCAATAAAATGTTTGAAGACTTCTTTTTTTAACCCAACATTGGATATTTCCAAGTTATAGTTTGTTTCAAGAATGTGCTCCGTAACGATAGATTTTTCAGGCCTATTGTATTTAATGTGCGATATGTGTTCTTTCTTTAAATCTCGTCATAATTTTTCTCATTGTTTGGCCTAGATAAACCCTTTCACAAGTGTAACATTTTATTTCATAAATTCCAGACTTTTCCAACATCGGAATTTTATCCTTAGGATTACCTAACAGTTGTGTAAGGTTATTATGACTTTTGTAGGCAATCCTAAGGTTACATTTCTTAAAAATAAACTCCAGGCCTTTAGTAAGTAAAGAATCAAAAGGTAAACTAACATATTTCAATTTTTCTTTCCCTTCTGGTTGGAGTGTCGTGGAATTTATTCTAAAATTTTATACCTTCTGTTTCCTTAAAAACTTTTAAACACAACTGAGTTACGTATTATAACTTACAATTTATTGTTTATTTATTGTTTTTGTTCCTTGTTTTGTGGTTCGGGGTTTTTATTTAAATCAGAGTAAAAATATGTAGTAAACATATTAATTGTAAATGGCCGCCCTTTTAAAATATGGTGGTTAACTTTCGAATTTCTCATAGAATACCGTATATATTATGATGATTTTACAAGTTATTTTAAGACCTTTTTGTTCTTAGTGTTTTTTTTTAAATTTTATTATTATTATTATTTTTTGATACGACCAACCGTTTAAAAGTTAGATTGGTATAACATTTTTAAAACACCATAACTGAGTGGAAGATCTTTTTGTAAGGAAAGTTGTAAGGAAACCAATGAAAATGCTCTTTACACGAATAAAGAATTGTTTAGACAAACAAATAACTTTTTAAAATCAACCAATACGGTTGTTGATATATTTTTTAAACCATAATGTAGAGAGGAATTAAGTGGCAAAACTACAGATTTGTCACACATGAAAAATGAAGTTGATAAAAATCTGTTCTATATCAGCTGTTCATTCTCATTGTTGGAAATTATTGTTTATCGAAAGCCCTCTGTTTATTAATCTACAAGAAGTAATCATTTAAAGTTAAGTTTTTCATGATCTAATATTTCAAATTGGAGGCCAAATTTCGAATTTTTTATGGAACACCCTATATTTCCGATGATTTTGGATTTGAATGGATTTTCGATAAACAACAATTTGCAACAATGAGAATCAACAGTTGATACTAAACACCTGTTATCAACTTCATTTTTCATTTGTGACATATATCAAGTTTTGCCACCTAATTTCTCTGTATTATGGTTTTACAAAAATAACAAAAACCATATTTATTGATTTTAAAAAGTTACCTGTTTTTTAAACAATGCTTTATTAGAGTTAAAAGCATTTTCATTGGTTCAAAAAGTTTCCTTACAAAAATATCTTCCGCTCAGTTAGGGTGTCTTAAAAATGTTATACCCCTCTAACTTTTAAACGGTTAGTCATATAAAAAAATAACACCAAGAACAAAAAAGTCTTAAAATAACTTGTAAAATCATATATCATAATAAAATATAGGGTGTTACATAAGAAATTTAAAAGTTGACCACCATATTGGAAAATGGCGGCCATTTACAAATATTTTAAACAAATATTTCAAAATAAAAAAAAAAAAAAAACAAGGAAAGATTCCCCATTTAAAGTTTGCTGTCAGATTTATAGTTTACAAGACTATAATGGTGGCCCATTTAAAAAAGACACTCTGTATAATTATTTTACACAGTAAATACTTAACTAAACAAAATTTATAAAATTGTATCTTCTAAAACTCTAATAGCAAACGTTAAGAGTGTTTTAAAATCTAATTCTAACATTAGTATGAATTTAGTTTAATTTTGTATGAATTAGTTTGATAAAAAATGTCATGAAAAGAAAGATATTTTACGTTTAGTGATTTTACCAAAACTAGTTGTTGATAGAAATAAGTTTTTTGTAGTTAAAGTTAAAAAAATAAAGTTACCTGAAGCAATAAAATTGGTATGTACACAAAAACAATCTACCATCTAATCTGGTTGTTGTTAAAAGAAAACCGTCTAATAATGGACTTATTTAATTGATTTCAGTACTTGTTTGTACCTGCAGAGTAGGTTCAGTATGGATTGAGAATATCACACTGATAGTATTACCATTTTATTCTAGCATTATATATAAAAAAAAATAAATAAATCTCTGTAATACATTAGGAATTCTCAATTTATATCTTAAAATACCTTATTACGCAATTCAAATTTAGGGAATTTGAAAGAAATTGTTTCAGAAATATGAATACAGTACATTCAATCAAACCTGAATACAAGTTGAGATTGGATCCCGAAAAGCTTGAACTCAGTGCTATTACGGTTGGCTTATTTCCGCTCTACAAAGCCCATCTATTCATCCACACCATTTTAATGTTTGTAAACCAATAACGTTTCTATACTTTTGTTGCCTCGCCTTGTTTTAACATAATATTGACATTTCTTCGTTTTTATTTAGTGTACATACATTATGGCCAATTATCTCCCACATTAAATTCAGGCCCAGATCAGCAATAACAAAACTAAATGCAATTCTAAATTTTCGTTAATTTATTATTTCTTCCTGTCAGTATCTACAGTTTGTATGGTTTTTATTTTTGATAAAATTTAACTAAGGGTCTTTTTAGTTTCACTACTTATGAATCAAGGCAAAAGATAGTGTCAACATAATGCATCTAGGTAAAATGAAACTGAAACAAACAATAAACATGGGAGTTTTTTGTAATGTTTAATATGATATATAATAATAATAATAAAATAACAATATTTATTTAGAGAGGCAAAGTTAGGCCATTAGGTCCTCTCTTCCACTTAACCACATATATTTACAAATACATAAACATACAAATTCATATTACAAATACAAATTAATAAACAAACAAAACTACAAAAATAATAATTACTTCTAAACCATAATGTATAAAAACTACAAACAACGTTTATTTATTAGTTAAAAATACGGGAGTTAATAACTCAACTCTAATAAATTATTTATTTAGAAATAAAAAACCATTGCTGCTTATAAAAAGTAGTGAACGAACATAGAACATACAGATATACCTTTGTAATAATTTGTTTATTCCTTTACGTTTTATCGTGTAGACAGTACATATAATCCAACTAGAGTTGTACGAACTTTAATTTAACTCAGTATTATTCAAAAATTATTTTGTTCTTAGTTAGCTATTTGCATTCATAAATTTAGTCTTGAATTACATTCATTGTTTATATTTAACCTGCCTAGTGCTAAGCACTTTAAATATTACCACTCCTTCGTATGTGAGGGATTTTCAATTAGTCTTTTCGTTTGATTAAACTTTAGAGGATCTGAACAGCTGCAGGCGAGTGTTTGCTTCCTACCCTCTCATACACTCTTCTCTATGTAGATTTATGAGGACTAAAAACATTGCATTTTAAACTTATAAGGTATTAGGTGTTGTAATTAGGTCAAAACAAGAACGTTTTAGATAAGTAACTTAACTCTAATGTTAGTATTAATTATTATCTAAGTTGAAAAAAATTATTGCTTCATTAACTGTATACAGATTTAAAGTATTTTTTTTTAATCTGCAGTTTTTATAACAAGAAAAATTAATAGAACAAGAGTTATAATTGAAAAAAATAGGGCAGTTTTATAATTTCCCGTAAAATAATTGAAGTTTTCTATCAAAAGAAGCAGAAACATAATTTGCAAGCAATTTAGGGTTTGTTTGTTCGATAAAAACGTTATAATTAAAGAAAGTTTCTGGTTACCTAAAACTTTTATTAAATTAAAATACTGGTTATTGGTGGCATCAAACATAAGTAACAAATATAATTTTTTAAGAACGGCAAGATGAATTTGAAGAAGCTTAATAAAGAACTGTAGTATTATATATTTTTAAATGCCACACATTATCATGTACATTATTTACAACAAATATAACTTTCAGATTTTGAAATTTAATAAAAAGAGTTGTATAACTGACGGAAACCCATAGTAAACGTAAATGGTTTACAAACATCAACACTATCAATTAATTAAATGGATTCCTTTGTAGAGCGGAAATATGCACCGAGTTACGGCTTCGCCCTAATTCTGAATCCATTTACAACTGTTAACCTGGTTTGCAATATTAGAGACTTGGAATAACTTGTTGTAGTCAAAGGATTTTATAAGTTACAAAATAATGTTTAGTACTTATTAGGTTATACAAGATACTCATTTATACTTACGTCAAGATTTATATTTTATTAGGTTTTAATAATAAAGATATAGTGTAAATGATTCAAACACCAACAAAATAATATTGCAGACTTGGATATTCAATATCCGTTCTAAATGCCATCAAGAACGTAGGTAGACAATGTGCAATTTAAGTAATCACTTACTGAACACTCCTGAAATAGTTAGAAATAAACTAGTTAATACTTAGGTAAGTTAAAATTGAAGCAACTATATTCAAAACGAAACCATATACTCCCCTTATCTATATATGCAAACAAGTGTACATATCGGTACAAAAGTGCATTGCGACAAGCAACCTCTATCAAACTACATAACAATAATAGTTTATTACATTGTTAAAATACTCATATGTAACAAACAGGTTTCCTTCACAGAAGAGCACAAAGCCTGTTTGCTTTCTTATATGAAGAGGATTTTAGATACACAACCTGAAAAAACGTTTATTGTTTTTTTTTTTTTAGTTTTTTAATTTTATTTTACAAGATGTTACCACTGGATATTGAACAATGAAAATATTTTGTACTTACGTTTTTTACTGTATGCTTAGTTTTATTAAAATAGTTTAATTCTGTATGTTAAGTGTTAAACTCACTTTAAGCCAAAAAACAGCTTTTATGCCATGCCTCGAAATTTATTAGCTGCTTTTAAATTTAACAAAAGCTTTACTTCTGAAACGTAGGACTTCTGATTAAAATAAAACTTAAGCTGCTTACCCGTACTAATTAAAACTTTACTTTTAACAGCTCGTGAAACTAAAAGTTTATAAATATGGCTTCTCCCTTAATCACGTTTTTAGTTTCTGAATAAAAGCTTTGTTCTCACAAAATCATTTCCTCCATACATTTGTATTTCATTTTACTCATAACTGTTTCGCTAGTGTAAAACAGATTTGAATATTCAAATTTAAAAGGTGGCTAGGTTGACTTTTCTTGAAAACTTAAAAAAAAAATGTATTTAAATTCCTCTAATTCCATTTAAACATTACAAAATCAGCAAAATTATTTAATAATTTTCTTGAAATCTATGTTTTTACTTCAACACCTATTTAATCTGATCCGGTAATGCAGATGCTCGTTTAAAATATAAATATCGTGACATTTTCCGCGAGTGAAAAGATAATCCGATGGTTACGTTGCTTTGTTATAAGTATATCTCCAGAACTTTAAACCATAAGAAACAATCAATAGGACCTTTTTTGAAGGGAATTTACTATAGTTAAATTTTATTTAGGCTTATTTTTCGCTATATACCCACTTCCCGAAATATTTAAGACAAATTGTAAAAAAACCTTTAAATGACTCCCCTCCCACTCATCCCCCTTCGGGGAATTTTAGTAATGTTATACAGGACACTCGAATGAATAACCATGGTAAGTTTTAAAACGTTTTTCTTCCTGTTTTGGCAAAATTGGATGTACAATTTTACAAATTAAGTCAAAACTCCAGATTTTGAGTTTTGTTTTATTTTCCACAAACTCTAACTTTAAAACTATAGCAAGTACGAGAAAAATGAATAGGACCTTTTTTAAATGTAATTTACGTAGTTTAAGTTTGTATAATGTTAATTTTTCGCTAAACTCAATGCTTCTCGAGTTATATAAGAAAATGTTTAAAAAACACCTTTGATGGCTTTCAAACCTCCCGCTCCCCCCCACCTTTTGGGAATTTTATTATGCCGTACAAGACACTCGAATGAGTAACTATGCCAAGTTTCAAAACTTCGGGATTTGTTTTTCCTATTTTGGCTAATTTGACCATATTTGACTATATGTACTCTATAAATTACTAAATGGCTTAAAAGTATCGGTGACTATAAACAATCAAAACACAACTGCATTATTATTAATTAATTAATTTATCAACATATCTTAATTTTAGTCAATAGTAGTTCTTGTTCATGGCGTAATGTTTCACTGTCACAGGCAGCATCATCAGGTCAGCCGATAACAAGAACACTAGTCCATTGTTCACATATACATCACAAACATGAAAACATAATTTGGTATGGCATAAATAATTGTGCATATACGGCACTTGTCAACTGTTATTTTTTGTTGTTGTTCCCAATACTTAGGACACATGTTCATTTACTGAGATGTACTGGGAACAAGAACTACTATTGACTAAAACTATGTCGATTAATTAAAGTAGTTCTAAAGCTAAACAATGAATATAAATAACAATTAATTAATTTGATGTACTCAAGAAACCATGATTTATGCCTATTGAGTGTTATCTATTGAATGCGTAGGACATTTGTGTAATCGGAAGTCCACTAAACTTGTAATATTTATACTGTAATAGTGACCTGGATACTGGACAAATGAATTCATTATTGTAATATTTATACTGTTTTAGTGACCTGGATACTGGACAAATGAATTCATTATTGTAATATTTATACTGTAATAGTGACCTGGATACTGGAAAAATGAATTCATTATTGTAATATTTGTTACTTTAGTTAGTTACCAAGTGCTTCACTGCAGAACACATCATCACATTAATTTTTAATTTCATATAAAATAAGTTTATCGACAACGTATCTGAAGAATGATATGTTCTAAAGTCATAATTAAATCATATAGAAACTGGAACCATTTATAAACTTTAATACAATTAATTATCAAACTTAATTGCAAATATGGAAGCAGAAACTTATTTTATACAAATAAAGCAAAACTTTTGCAGCATAATACAAATATTTACTGATTAGATATTGTCACAATATCTAATCCTCTTGAACAATTAATTGTTCTTCTTCAAAATTATGTAAAGGGATGGATAGTTTATACTCTTGTTAAAACCTTAAATCATACCAGATTGCTAGTTGTGAGAGGATTACAAACTGGGTCAAGGATGCAACTAGGTAACATTCTCTTTCTGCTGTACAAAGTTATTTCTATGATTTATAGTCTTAAAAATTCTGTTTATTTCTAATTTGGTCATAATCTTTAACAAATTAATAGATTTTGATATGTTAGAATATTTTTAATCCAAAGTCATAGTCTGAATTGTCTTTACCGAACCGAAAACCTTTTAAACAAATAAGTATGTATAATTAAATTTGCTGATATAAACTTTTATTTTGAAGGACATTAAATACACTCATATTTTGAATATCTCCAAAAATACAACTTTATAAATTAACAATCAAGAAATCTTGGAACTAAACATATGATTGCATCAATAAGAATAACATTACTTAAATTTAAAAAATAAGATTGTAATTATACAATCTGTATGATGCTTGAAAGTATTGAAATTGGTCCAGATTTTGAATCTGAAAGTTCACTTTTGTAGTTTTGATTGAATCAGCAGTCTCTTACCTTATTTTATATGATTAGCTAAGTTTCCCGTTTATTTTTAGTTAATGTTTGAACTTTTGTACCATGCACCATGCACATATTTGATTAACTAACATTAGAATTAATCAAACTCATTTCGCATTGAATGTGCTATGTAGCTAAATATACTTCGTTACTAAACTGGAGACATGTGGGCACTTGTCTGGATGCCTGGATTACAGTCTGCTTTAAATCTTAATTGCGAGAATACCTAATGCTTACTAAATGCTTATAATGATATAACTTGCCTTACCTTAATCAGTATTGAATTGTTAGCCTTTAAATTTTGGCAGCAGAGATGATTGTGTCCTCAAATGAATAAAAGTGTATTTGTTTTCTAAAGCCGTCTTTACACGTTGGCCTATCTAAGGAACTTATGACACCTGCTGTTTGGACATCCTGACGATGCCGACGTACTAATGCTCATTTGCAGAAGTCAACACTCTCGGACAAACGTTAAAGAGGCCACCATCCGTAGATGGTCCATCAGTAGATGAAATCACCATCCGTTTTTTGTTTCTTACCATTTAATTTAAACCGCCCTTTAAACTTGGTTTAACTGATTATGGAAGTTTCATTTGTCTCAATTAAGTTTCCACTCTCCTCCTCTTGGTCCTATGGATTCAACATGTTCAACATGTGTTTTGGACGAGGGCGGTTAACAATAAATTACACTTTACACATTATATCAAATATTTGATTTGTAACAATATTAATATTTTTTTGTTTATATGAAATAATCTAATTTAATTGAAAATGCATTTTTGTAACTATTTATATTTAGTATTAAGGGTGAATTCTGAACTGAAAAAACATTCCGTTAGTTCTGTTGAAAAATATTCCCTTTATACTTGTTTTAAGTTAATTCAACTTTGTTCTACTTTACGTGAAAATCAAGTTTGAAATTCTTTCACATAAACTAATGTCTTTTATATTTATCTGCGTAATTCAAATCATTATGAATTAATATTTTATAATTATTGCCAATACAAGATTAAAATATTAATTGGATACACACAACACTCTCTTAAATAATTATTTCTGAGTTTTGACACGAAATTGTAATAATTAACCTATGAACAAACCTATGAAATCTTCAAGCAAATAATTGTATAACAGTAAGTAACATTTCACTCTTATATTATATATAAATAATAACAGTTAATTTTCCAAACCCAATTAAAATATATTGTGAAATAATAGGACTTTGAAAATAGTTGATGTAGATATAATCTAATCATAAAAAAAAAATGTTCTCTATTGATGAACCTGTGCATCTGTGATTGCCTACTTAACAAGATTTTTAGATCTCGATATATTTTAGAGTAATATTGTATTTTATTTAGGAGTTGAAGCTAGGAAATTGATATATTTGTAAATTCTCGAATTTTGTTCTTTTTATCGTTTTTGTGTTTTGTGATACAAAAACAAGAAATAGAAAGTTTTAATTTAAAATACATTGCTTCTGAATCAGGCAATGAAGCGTTGTTCAATATAAAAGTTTGAAAGTAATTTAGACATAATATATTTATGTGTAGCCTCCTGGATTGTTAATTCAATTACTATAATTCACAATTTTGAAATATACAGGAAACCCACAACTAACGACCAGACCGTCCATGCCTCCTCAAATCATCCACAAATACATAAAATAGCCGCATATAACAGCATGGTCCACCACACCGCTTAAACACACCGTTAAGTCCGGATAACTACAATAGAGAACTTAACATTATTAAACACATAGCCTCTGCAAACGGCTACAATCCCGCAATAGTAGACAGGATAATTAGGAAGAAAAAACAAATCAATGAGTTGCCAAAAAATCTTCTCATGGAAAATAAGGTCAAAAAACATATATATTGATTAAATTCGGCAGAAGACTGGAGTTCCGACTCAGGAAAGAGCTCACGAAGCATAATATAGTTTTATAGTACAAAACGACAAACAAATTAACTAATATCCTAGGCCCAAGAAGTAGCTTCCCAATTAACAAAAATAATTTATCCGATATATACAAATTAAGATGTACAGACTGTGATAAATTCTACAACGGCCAGACGGGACGATCTTTCATCACTCGCTTTAAAGAGCACACACCACGACATACAACAATTGAGATCAAATCCCATTTTGCCCAACACCTTATAGATTACGACCACAAATACACTTACATAGATCAAAACCTTGAAATACTTCACATCTGTAAGAAGGGCCGTGTCCTGCTACGTAGCTTAATTTTAAAGATTTATTAAACCGTGATATTCGTGCATATTATGCATTTGTACAAACATATTTGTGTAATCGTTGTGATTCTAATGTGTAATTTGTGTATAAAGGTAATAATTTATTTTGTGAACACTAAGATATTAGTTAAATGCCAGTGATGACAACGCCTCAGAACGGCGGAAATAAAACAATTTTTAACACGATGATCAAGGATCCGACGATGACGGTTTAACCGACGAAACTAGTCATCCTAAGTAGGAAGAAAACATTGGATTGTTAGACGGAAATACAAGGTAATTAACCTTTCTAATATATAGTTATTTAAAAGTAAATTTTAGTGTTTTAAATAGTGTGATAGATATTTATACATTATGGTAACTAATATAAACAAAATTGTAGATGGTTGCATTTGAGTTATTAATTGCAGATATATTGTTTGAGTCTTATTGTTTATGTTATCACTTAATACATATGGAATGAAAAGCAATTTATGTATTTTTTTAAAGTTTTTCTACTGCTATCGAATATATATTAACATTTTTAATGTTGATGTCATAAAAGCTATTTGACCTTAAGCACTTTAAAACAAAGTAGATATCAGAACTAGTAAACAATTTTGAGAGTAGTACATGTAATGGAAATGTACTTGTCATAACTTTTGAAACTGTATATTATTATTTCTAACTGTTTAAAAATCATTAAATAAAGTTATTTATCCCGAACATGGTCACTCATTTTTTTGAGGATTTTAATTAAGATGATCTTAGTAAATATTATTTATCAGTTAGCAACACAAAAAAAATACAAATATCAGTTTCTCTGCTTCCATAATGCTCACTTTACACATTCTTTTACTTAGTAAACCTTCTATTATAGATAATGATTTACTTTTAATTATAGAAAAAAGTGTGCTGAAGTGTGCTTCTACTTTGTTTCTATTATATCATATTGTTGGCAGAAAAAAGTATACTGCATTATTTAATTCCTTCTTTTTCTAGTCAGTAATTGTTGTTGTTTTGTTTTTGTTTATGCTGCGTAATTAGAATGTAGAAATAATATTGTTACCTTTTACTTTTTGGTTTTTGTCTGTTATAGCATACATATTGTAAATTTTGATATTTATTTAGAAGTTGTATTGTTTTGTTTAATTTGCTCTATTTTTCTTTTTTTTGTCTAAATATTGTTTGCTTGCTATTTGTATGTATTATAATACAATTAATGACAAAAATAAATATTTTAGAAACAACACTTTTGTGATTCTTCAACACACTTGAAACATTTTTCCACTGAGTAAGTGCACCTTAAAATGAACATACCCATCTATTTTCAAATATAAATGTTTTGTTGACTTATTGATTGTTTATACTTGTATTAACATGAGTTGAATTTTAGTTCTTTACTTCTATCATACTTCTTTTTTTAAATTATTATTTTAACGGTATTAGTAAAAATAGTTAAATCATCGAAAATTAAATTTTTTTTTAAATTCGATGGTAAATTTTTTATGGACTTAAATGTGAAATGATAAAATATTATGACATTGGTTTATCAAGGTATATTTTACAATTTAATTTAAATTTGTTGACTAAATTTACGTCCAACAAAATGTGTATAAAGAGAAGTATGTTTATGTAAAGAGAATGAACGAACAAGAAACATTTGATTGCACATCAAAACCCTTCGTAATATATATTTCTATTTAAATAAAGTAGCATCTTATGTCAAGAAAAGTGGTAGTTAGTTTCAGGTGTGCATAAAGATAAGCCATAGAGGACAATTTACTCCAAACGGTATTCAGTGGGGCATTTTCCTTTATTAAGGCGTATAACTTATCAACATGTATCCTCGAAAAAGGGATTTTTTTTAAATAGAACTAGAAACATAAACATTTTTGTTACAAAATTTACTATTATTATATGCATTATGTAACCTGGATCACTGTTATTTAGAGGTTACTTTAAATGTGATGTTCCTAATAATTAAAGTGGTGTGAGTGAGCTCACATTGATTGCTGAACTAAACCTAGAAGGTAAGTATATTTTAGTCACATCTACAATTATTTTATATTTATCAGGAGTTTAAAAAAGTTATAGAATCTAAATATAAATACAGTTGGCAATTAGACTATTGGTTGCCTTATAAAATATGCATATCTACAAAAACATAAGTGGCACTCATCCATTTCATACTCTGAATGATTCAATTAAAATTCTGAAATATTCAATGTTAGATTTAACTCTTAAGTTTTTAAACAGATTTTAATTCACTCGTTATAATAACTTGTTTTCTTAATTGTCTGCATTGTTTCGAGTTTGTTAAACTTATTTTAATCATCACAAGAAACAGCTTAAATAGCCTTTAGTAGGGACTGGGACGTATTATTTGTTTATTTTTTGTCCTATTGATTTACATACGAAAACTTAAAATCAAAGATTAAAACTCCGGTTACAAGTTAATATGCGACGACATTACTCTGAAATTTCAACAAAGCAAAACAAAATAGAAAAGGAAATAGAAATACAAAAAGCGTTTGACCTTTCCAAAAGATATATTTCTCCTTAAAAGAAGTGATATGTTGCTGCTCTTAACCTAATTGTTATCAAGACCAGAATTAGATTTACAGTTTCACATACGACTGTTAGTAATGGATTAATGCAGTCTTGCTTTACGATGCCACAAATGTACAATGGTAAATAAAATATTAAGTAACTTTATTTTACCCCATGTATTTCCTTAGAAAAGAAACATAAAACATACACTACAATATATATCTGTAGAACCTTATATGTTAGTTTGCTCCTCTTTATTTAGTGTAAAAATTGTAAACCGTATAAAGTTTTACTTTTAAATTATTAAATTAAGTAGATAAATGACTGACGAGATGTTTTTTTAAAGATTTGTTTGTTATAATAAAATGTCAATTAATTAACAGATTTTAAATTATATTTCATGCACAATTTTAACAATAATATTTCATTTTACATTCTTATATTCCTTTTATGTATTTTGTCATTCAGCTTTTATTGTATTATTCAAAATTGTAAGTTCCATGATGAACATGTTTCCATGCGTTGGATGAAGAAGAAACGTGATTATTATTATTATTATTATTTTGTTTGTTTGCGTTATTGGTTTACACTTTATTTTTATTTCTCTTGAAGGCTTTACGAGTAAAATTAAGCATGATAAATTTTTGGACATTTAATTGTTTAAATTTGCAATCTTAGCAAGGTATATAAGTCTGAGCTGTTGTAAACTCAACCGCACCTATTACATCCTAACCGTTTATTTTGAATATGCACGTTGAAGGTACGTATAGTTTAGTTTCAATTCAGTTCGTAAGAAACCAGTTTTAAATAATTATTAAGTATATGCACATGACAATGAAAATGGATATTTTTAATTTTGAGTTAAAGCAGTATTACAGAAATAAGATAAAATATAACCTTAAGTTGGATACTTTGTTTCAAATTACAGGGTTACATTTACAACAAATAATACCATACAACTTTTCTTATTAAAGCAGGAGCAGATTGTTTTTGAATTAGGATGGGGGAAACATAAGAACAGGAGGGGAATGAGGTGTGGTTCAGTGGTACATTTGTGCTAATACAGCAATTAATAGTTACTTTTGTGGTATAAACTTTGTTGTGGAAAATTGCGTCCTTTTTATATTATAAGAATACAAAAACTAATGGATATTAACTGCGTAACTATCGTAGGAGTAAGGTTATAATAGCATTAAACCATTATCTGTTTAAAGATCATTGTCCCACCACCATTGTTGTTAACCAATGTTAACCATTGTTGTTTAACCATTGTCTCATAAAAAAATTAGAGGAAAATTGTATACTATATGTTTTTCATCGCTAATACTTTGAACAATGGGGCACAATGACTTTTCGAACAAACTGAAAAACATACTGTAAGAGATTTAACTACGTAGGTGAAGTTCCTAAGTGTCTGTTATTATTTCAAGAGCCCTTAGTAACTTCTACCCTACATAACGACATCCTACTAACTCCCACATTTCAGAAAGTTAGTGGGTGGTTTTTCTTTGCTTTATTATGTGACTTCTACAGTGTTGTAGATTTAGACATGTTCTTTTCGTGTTTGTTATTAACTTAACATATCAGATATACTAGATGATATCATACGGAAATAATAGCAAAAGGCGAAATAAAACGTTAGTTAGTAACTGTGAATCACAACTAATTATCTTGTAAGACTTGAAAAAAATACAAATTTATAAAATAAATGATCACAACTAATTAACTTGTATGACTTGAAAAAAATACAAATTTATAAAATACATGATTAAATACGTTATAAATCAAACATTATTGGAAACAAATCTTTGTATAATATATTAAGTAAATACATGTTGTTGTATACTGGTATGTTTAAAACAAATTATTAATTCTTTCACTCATAACATAACTTTTTCGGAAGTATAATACGTAATATATTCACTTCAATTTCAAATGAAAATAAACTTAAAACCATTTTGTTAAAAATTTAC
Source organism: Philaenus spumarius (assembly GCA_018207615.1). Lineage (NCBI taxonomy): Eukaryota > Metazoa > Arthropoda > Insecta > Hemiptera > Aphrophoridae > Philaenus > Philaenus spumarius. The sequence goes on from JAGFPH010001444.1 coordinate 243,752, forward strand.
AACTAAAATTGTCTGAACTCGCATAAACAACAGAAATACTTTGTGACTTTTAGTTGATAGTTAAATTATTTTGTCTTCTGTTGTCAGAAAAAAAGTTAAATTAAAAAATTTAATAATTGTTTTCAAACGTTTACCACAGATTATGAGAAAGTATCATTCTCCTGTGTTTAAGGGGCACAAAAGATTTATCGATAAACATGAAAATTCGAAGATGAACGTACTAGATGACCTTGCACTTTAAGAAGAAAAAAAATAGTGAAACAACCAGACAAATTGTTAGGAAAGACAGTTGATTCAATAGTGATAGCTGATTCTGTTAATATTTTTAAACTCCAAAATGTTAAACATTGTATCCCAACAAAAATGTGTGCAAAGAATACTCGGTGCGTATCATATTGCGCAAAGAAGGATTCCACGTTGCATATCGAATTTACACAACTCCTTACAACATTGCCCAAAAATATATGTAGGGCAAACTGGACTTTCATTTTGTACATACTTCAAAATACACCCCCCCCCCCTTATCATAGCACAACAATCCAAAGCACCCAGATTAAACAAAGCACAACAATCCAGGTTCGCTAAACATTTAACCGACACAAACCATGGATATACGGACTTAAAATCAAATTTAAAAATAGTAAACCATTGCAAAAAGAAACGAATATTGAACGTTATAGATACATTTGAGATATACAATCTATAAAAAAACAGACCCTTATATTTTGAGCGAATCTCAATTCCAGTCGCACGCACTGTTTGACATGATGTGGCAGTTGGAAGGCAATCCAGTTGATACCAGGAATCTAACCTACCACCAGCGCTTAAAAGTTAAAGGCAACCTTAATACTTCATTACTCTAGGCCGCCAGGTGGCGCAAAGAGCTGCGCTTGTTGGCGACACGTGTAGGGCGACCGATGGCGCAGTCAATTACTCCTTGTTCGGTCCTACATGTGTTCGGTAGTTCTCGCCAGCTGAGCAGTCTGTTTTCTGTTTTCCTCGCACTATTTTCTGCACACTGTTTTATTTACTCTAGTTGTGTACTTCTGTATATTTAGTGCACTGCATATTGCCACTGTGGAAAGGAGTGAAAGTGTATACAAGACAAAAGGGAAAGACGAGTGCCTGTTATTGAACACAATAATGTGAATACTGAAGATTTAATTTGTACAGTTGAACAGTAATCCGCGCAATTTTACTGCCAGTTCTGAAGGTTACAGAAAAAGGAAGTAAAATTGAATGCTTGGAATGAAATTATATGGGGATTGCTTTGTCTCCTGGTAGCCCAGTGAAATAGGCTCGGTATGATTCAATGCCCCACCACGACTCTCCTCCCCCCGTGGCTGCCGACGTGTTCACGGGGATAGGGCAGCCAGTCAGCAACCAATATGTAGTGTCGACACAAGCTGGCCTAATCTAATAGGTTCCATAACAATCAATACCCTATGACTAGCAGAGTCACAGTTGTCGCGGCTGGATGCACCGCCAGGCGGCCTAGTGCAATACAGGCCTAACATCCAACAGTACTAGTTTAAATTCAACACGGCAGTACTTGTCGATGACCTTCATACCGTTTATATGAAGTTTATATGTGTGCGTGCACATTAGGAGTGTCTTTTATGTACATGTGTGTTTATATGTAGTACGTTTTAATGTTAACAACGTTACCAGTGCGCGAACCTCAAAAACATTCTGAAAATGACTGAATGAGATATAGTTGTTATGTAACAAATGATGAAAAAAAAAGGTTTGCTTGACATAATCTAACTAAGATAATATATCAGATTTATCATAGTTTTATGTGATTGGCAATAAACGAAATTTACCAAGTATTGGGTACAAATTAAAACAGCTTCAAGAAGCAATTTTACTATTTAACTTACAGATCTACCCTTCAGCATTATGTACATATATTTTAAAATTATGCCTACTGTGTTAATCGATAAACGAGAATATTTTAAACGTTTTATATCAATCACGTTATGTATTTTTCTTGAGGATTTTTTTTACATATAAATTAATTTCCCTTTATATTTTAATAATTTTTTTAATATTTCTTAAACATGAATTAACTTTAGAATACTATATCATTTTACACACTATTTGGAATACAAGGAATATAGGCACTTTACATAAACAGATAAAACATTTCTTATTAAACTGATATAACAACTTTTATTTGATTTACGCAAAAGAAAGGGGAACGAGAGGGTGCAATAACAGGTGGCTGGGGATTAGGAGGAAGAGGGATGATGATATGGCAATACGTTTAAGTTCTGGTGGAATACAGGAAACATCACAGTTATTTAAAAAAGTGAATATTATTTCATTCATAAAATTCTTCCAAACACTGAATCCTTTATCAAAATTAAGGTAAAATACACATATAATAAGCACTAAAAGTAATATTTATTAATATTACAGAATATTAATTGCAAACTTTATTTTTAGGCCTATGTATAAACAAATATTGAAATGTTTGTTTTCATTTTGGCATAAACTTAGTTTTTCTATAATGATCATCTGTATAAATTGTTTGTGTATTGAGTAGTTAGCCACATCAAGTCCAACTGGAAGACTTCTAGAAAAGTAAGTTGTTGAAAGAAGATTGTAATATTTGAAATACTATTCAAACTAAACAATTTTTGTAATTCTTTGAAACGCAATTTTCATTTAAAAAATAAATGTATAACGCATTAAATACATAAATCAGAAATTATTACAGAACCAAATAACATTTGAATAAAATAAATACAGGAATTTTTAATACATTTTAAAATTATTGGTGACATTTTTAAATAAAATTTAAAAATACCAAAGGTTTAAGAGGATGAAGCAAAAATATGTTAAAATAATTAGATTTCAGAAGTTTATTCAGAAATAACCATTCACTTTTATTAAACTAAAGTAAAAAGTAAGGAAGAAATCAATTGTTTAAAAATAAATTTCATTAACATTTCTACAAAAAGATAAACGAAGAAAAATAATATTATAAAATGAAAAACAGTAACATGATTTAGTTCTTTCTTTATGTATTCATTATCATTATTTAGATAAAATAAAACCTGAACAGAAAAAATACGTTTACTAACCTCAAACGCGTTTCAACGACAATGTCGCCATACTCAGTGATGCACGGGCTACAGTAACCAAACTATAACTGATAATGTAATCAGTTATAGTTTGGTTACTGTAGCCCGTGCATCACTGAGGATGGCGACATTGTCGTTGAAACGCGTTTGAGGTTAGTAAACGTATTTATTGTGAGATTTTTTGTTCAGGTTTTATTTTATCTAAGTTACTTTCTCACAAGTCAAGCTCATTAGTTATTTATTATCATTATTATTACACATGTTATCATTTCTTCAGAAATACAACACTGTTCAAATAATTGTTTCGCTTTAATTGTTAAGCTAAACTATATTGATTTTACAAAATTTTGTACTGCGTCCACATTTGATTTTCATTAGAGGTGAAGGTGCAGCAAAATATGATACAACATTATGTTTTCAGTCATCTTTAGTCCTACAAGCGTCTTTAGTCATCTTTAGTGTAACTACTAATTTTATAAACCCTATTCTCACCCAATTGGTCCATTCATAGCTCCAAGCAGATATAATTTTAAAATAATGTGCTGTTTCTCTACTTGTAACTATAATTTAAAAAAATTTCAATTTCCAAAAAATGAATATTGATAGTTATGGAATTGTCTAAACTTTTTTATTTCAAACAGTTACATTTGTTTTTAGTGGTTTTATTTAACAAAATTAATTTAATTCTGACTTATGAATAAAGCAGTACATAGTTTTTAAATGTAAAATTTTATGTGCACATTTACTCTCTCGTCAGCGCTGCGATTGGTAGTTATTTTTACTAAGTAAAATTTTAAAAAAGGCTATTGTTTTGATGTCCTTTAAAATTAATGTGTCCCCTTTCGCATACATTTAGGTAATTGTAGTGATGTAAGCGTTCATACACTTAATATTCTCACTCAGCTCAAACAAAGACAATTCAATAAAAAAGGCTTTTAATGTTAGTGACATTTTTGTTTTTAATTGATGAATATATATAGAATTTTAAATGTCTTACTTTTATTTTATTTATTTTTTGTATTTTAATTTGAATGATTTTGGATTCTTTCATTGTGCCTTTTTAATTCTTTCCATGATTATAAGGATTAGGACTTTTGTAGATTAATATCAACAACTTTAAAATAATATAACTAGCTGTATAGTTATTAAAGTATGTTTTATTTATCAGCTAATTGTATTTATTTTTTATTTGAGGTGTAATAGTGTAAAACATTTACATATTTTAAAATATTATAAACACTTTTAAATATAAGTTCAATTAACTACAAAACTATGGTATTATTATAATAAAGTACAATGTGTAGGCCTTATTTC
>JAGFPH010001445.1:19901-43994 GCA_018207615.1 Philaenus spumarius
TTCGAAATTTTAGGGGGCGTTTGGGGGGATCAAAGTTATTAAAAAACGATTACTTCAAAACTACCGAACGGATTGCAATGAAATTTGGTATGTATAGCTTCCTCTAGGGCCATAGGTGCTCACGAAAAAAGAGTTTTAAAAAATTCGAAATTTTAGGGGGCGTTTGGGGGGATCAAAGTTATTAAAAAACGATTACTTCAAAACTACCGAACGGATTGCAATGAAATTTGGTATGTATAGCTTCCTCTAGAGCCATAAGTGTTCACTAAAAAAGAGTTTTAAAAAATTCGAAATTTTAGGGGGGGGTTTAGGGGGATCAAAGTTATTAAATCACGATTTTTTCAAAACTACCAAACGGATTGGAATGAAATTTGGTATGTAGCTTCCTCTAGGGCCATAGGTGCTCACTAAGAAAGAGTATGAAAAATGTCGAAATTTTAGGAGGGGTTTGGGGGATCAAAGTTACTAAAATCATAATTTCAGATCTTTTATTATTATGACAATAGTGCTTTTATTATTTAAGATCTATATATATATAAGCCAAATAGCACTCACTGACTGAACACTTAAAAAGAATACAATTACGTTAAAAAGACTGAATATACCAACCACCACGGGCAACGCCGTACGGGTCAGCTAGTTCGATATATAATTAAATTGTATATGATTCTGGGAAAGTAAAGTTTCTGTTACCACTGAACCACTGAGTGAATTAATTATCCATTGCATTCAAACCAATCAACCTTAACGAATAGTAGTCTTATTCATATTGTGAACCCGTACATGTTTGAAATTCCCAACCCTATCACCTTGCGCTTTATAAAAATTGAATGCATGTGCTAGTCTGGATATCAATAACTAATAAACCATTATTATTGGTTTTCGCCATTCCGAATATTGTTAATTGATAAAATCAAATGTTAGACTTACCGTCTTCAATATTCCATTTGTTCGTCGTTTAGAACGACGGCCGTTTCGGTTATTCAACCATTTTCAAGTCCATTCGGTTTCCCTTCGTCAATTTTGAACACTTAAATAAATAAACATAAAAACACTTAACACAAAACATTTACACGCACACACGAGTTAAAATTGTCCCTGAACTACATCATCACTGTACCGTACCGCGCGGTGTCTTAAACATTACTCATTACTCGTCTAAACGACGAACAAATGGAATAGTGAAGACGGTAAGTCTAACATTTGATTTTAACTAATAAACGCTCTCTACAAAGGGATGGTGTCAAAGAGAACAAAATTATGTTTTCTGGGAAACTATAATACAGGACAGTTTAAAGCTTTGAGGACCAAGAAGTGGTAACATTTGAAAAAACTTTATATTTCTTTCTTTTTGTAATTAACTAAGGTTGTTAAGTAAAACACTTTTTTTACTGTTTTTTTTTAGTAAATATATATATTTATACTCGTATATACATATATAAATACCTTAGTAAAACTATTAAAAACAGCCCCAGCCGGAGACCAGAATCCCGTCAGCTTGAAAGCGAGCCAACCACCGTTTGCTTTACTTCCGCCCTCCTACCCTCAAACCACAGATATGATTAGATATCTGGTCTCCCTAGCTTAGATTCGAACCCAGCATCTTCTGATCAGGAAGACGCAACGTTATCCAATAGGATACGGCTTAATTAAAGAAAACTGACAAATTAACAAAACTTCAGTTACTTTACTATCGGTATAAATATTACGTGTAAAGTAAAAGATAGTTTATCAGCACCATCTAAGAAAGGAAGTTTGCTTGGCTGCTCTTAAGTTTGAATCTGTATAATTTGTATGTGTGAGGGGTTTATAATAATAACTTAGATCAGTTCTTATTAAGTTAAGTAATTAATTTAAAGCAATATGCTACCCTTTTAATAAAAAATACTTACAAATGAAAGACTCGCGTTTTAAAAAATTGGAGAAATCACACCATATAAATTGCCAATTGAAAGCAAGTACTAGCCAAGCAAGTCCTGCTTTCTGGTGGCATTTGTTGAAACTAGGTGTAGACCTGATGTTTTACAGAACTGCAATGGTACTCTAAAGTACATCCAGGCCTCAACGTGTAGATAAAGCCACTGTTACCTTTTATAAAGACAGTTGAATTGGGTGGTACTTAAAAGTACAGTCGGGCAACAAAGGGTCAAAACGCTTACTCGACTTCCTTCTATAAGAATGTTTAGAGAATAATTATTTTATAATTAACTTTTCATACTGGATTTAACAGTGAAAATGAAAGCAGGATGGTCGAGAGGCTAAAGGCGTTATTCCAGTCCGATACAATTGGGAGGTTCCAAAGGAGGTTGCCCAGGTTTGAACCTAGTTAATGGACATAGATTTACGAGCCCTTTATCCTCGGTTATCATGAGTTTCATAAGTTAAGCAACATTATATTGAATGAGATCCAATAGTAGTGCCGGAAGGTAGTGTCGTATGTATTAATGACAACAACTGTAGACGCCATTGTGATAATAATGTAGTGTTTAATAACCAAGAGCAACTAATTCTCATTGTTGTGTAAATCACCAATGGGAGAAGTGCAAATTTTTTTAACACAACTTACGAAATGAGCAAGCACAATGGTCATTTCAGAGGTATTATTACCAATTAAACTATACATCGTGTTAACATTAACGGATTAAGTCTATGACGTAGGACAATCTGTTACACTTATATACCCAACTCAAATATACTAAACTAGTAATGAGTTCGTGGCCTAACCGGCTAAGGTGTAAGTCTATGGTGATGGACTCTGCAGGTCCGAATCTCGGCAAGACCAAAACTTTTTTCAAACTGACGGAATAGAGCGTTTCATGAAATGCACGAGAAAATGCGTGACGGTAAAATCAGATTCACCGCCAGCAAACAGAAGTTTACACTTCAAACATTTTTGAACGTTATGTTTATGGTCGCTATTTTCAAACGGGGGCAAGTAAAAACTGTTTTTATGTTTGCTTTAATAGATCTGTAAAATTATTTAGCTCTTGGACTGTTGAAATTTGAAATATATTCATAAACTACTCCCACCTCCTAAAATGTGCATTTTGGGTACTAGAATTTGGACAAATATTTTACCTACATTCATTAAGTTTCATTTCGTTTGCTCATTATACGCACCGCACAGGCGAGGCAAACGAACACACAGACGAGATTTATGAAACGAACAGAAATTTTAACTTTTTACGTAATCAGCTTAATTATAATCTACAGTTAATTATAACCCAACTTAAATTGAGTTTGAATGGGTCTTTAAATAATTGCCAGTGTATAATTAGGGTAAAGACGTCAAGTTTAAGCCGAATAAGTAAGATTACAGAGAAACTGGATTTTATCAAGGCTTATATAAACCCACGTGCACTTACAGTAGCAAGAGTTGCAAATTTGGTTAGGTAGGATTTAAATAATACATAATAGGGGATTGAATGCAGATTTTGACTTGGAGAAAAGTGGGCACGAGGAGAACTTTTTATAAACCTCTTTAAAATCGTACTACAAACAACATATTAAAAAGCTCTCAACGAAAAGTGGTTGGAAATTTTTCTATAAACAAATTAAGTTGCAAAATTACTGTTTTTTTGCAAATATAATTGAAAATCTTTATTTTGGACTGATTTTTTTTTTACATTTATCATTATAATATATTTATTTTACATTGATTGTTCTAATAATTTATAATAATTACGTTAAAATTGAAATATATTTTCGTTTATTTAAAATAAAGTCCCATCTTTCATTTCATTAAAAGTTTTCCCATTTATAAAATTATATGTAAAGTCAGCCATATTGGATCAGCTATATTGAATTTTTCATACCAACATTTTTGTTACAGAATGCGATCATTTAATTTTTATAATTTCAAGTAAAATGTCTGTCGTTTTTATTTTTTTATTGATTTTTTCACTTTTTTAAGACAATTTGTCCGAATGGCTGCCATATTGAATCAGCCATTTTGTATTTCTCATAGTAAAATGATGGTTTATGATTTCTCCAGTAAATTTTTAATAATTTCAAGTTAAACATCGGTCTTTTTCCCTTTTTCTGCTTTTTTTTTAAACTTTTCTACAAAATTTTGACGAAACGGCGGCCATATTGGATGAGCCCTTTTGAATTTTCAATTTTTGACTTCAAATTCGGATTCAGCAGCCTCAAAAACATATTTTTATACATTTTTGTTAAAAATATAAACAATTCGCTGAGATTTTTCAATTTGTTTAAAAAAAAAATTGTTAAATTAATAAGCAAATTCCAACCAAAAAGTCTTTTGGAGAACTTTTTACCTGAAGCCATTTATAAACTAAATCAAAAGAGTTTGTTCAAATACAAGGCATACCTACTTTTTTCCAAATGATTCATGATTTTGTGCTATAACGACTCCCCTATGAATATAACTTAAACTATAATATTAATAAACAATTAGACTATTAATTGTGAAGCCGTAGTATTAAATCTTACTTTTTCAATAAGGATTTTTTTTGTGAGCTCAGTTACGCTTTTATTTCTTGACCTATTTTGACGATTTATATGTCAAGTTACAGGGATTTTTCTCAAGATGTTCCAAAAGTAATTTTTTTTATTCTCAATCACTGGGGCTCTGCCCCCTTAGGCAACATAACTGCCTATTCTATATTACATAATTGTACTTGCAAGTGCAATTCTGCTATTGTCAAATTGACTAATTCCATTTCGTAATACTGTACTTGTAAATTAAAACTCGAATAATAAAACATAACAACTACAAAAATAAATAAATCATGTATTTTTAGATTTTATTTAGTTGTAAGTAGTTTAATTTGTATCGCACAGACCTGCAATAAATATTTCTCCCAAAAGTGAAAGTGGAATTATACGAAATGATACTCTGAGGAATGATTTGTCAGAAATGTGTTCAGTTATTGTTTTTTGTTCCTTGTTTTTGTGGTGCAATAGGAAAGAAGAGCTATTGCAGTGACCCTTATGGTGAGCCCTGAGGTTGGGAGTATTAAATGAGCACGGTGATACATTCCAGCTCTATTCACCCCAACTCACATAAAATGGCCGCTTTTAACTCCATGGTGCACAGACTTTTAAATACACCACTAAACAAAGAGAACTACGACATTGAATTTAACACTATTAAATTCATTGCGCAGGAAACTGGTTACAGTACAGATAACATCGATAAATTACCGAAAGCTTAAAGGCAGGTCGGACGTGATTATCGACAAGAAATATGTATCGTTAGAGTATGACAAACTTGCTGAAACAATAGCCCACAGCACCTTTAGTAAACAAGGTTATACTGTAGCATTCAAACCTAATAACAGTCTCAAAAAACAACTCTCGGTTAATAATACAAAGGTCCCTAACATCCCAGCTTTAGACAAGACTGGCGGTTACAAACTTAGTGTGGCGAATGCGAATCATTTTACATAGGCCAAACAGGACGCAGCTTTGCGAAAAGATATAAACAGCATATAAAATCCCTCAGTGAATATCCGACGAACTCCCTATACGCCGACCACATAATTAATACTTGCCACAAATACAGTGACATCAATAGCCTGGAAATTATAAAGCACCTGCAGAAAAGGTAAACATATGGACAGATTAGAAGAAATAGAAATTTATAACAGCTTACGAAAAGAACCTACCAAAATTTTAAATTCCCAAGTAAATTTGCAGTAAACCCTATATATGAAGAAATAATCAAGTCGGCTGTATGGAATTAGTCGTTGTCGGGATAACCTGTTCTTCCCAGTTGGCAACCCTGATTATCAGCTGTCCAACATTTTAAATAATTAATTGTAATGTATTCTGTTGGCCAACATGTTGTAAATATGTCAGACGTTTTGTGTATTTTTGTGTGCTGTTTTATTTTTGACGACGTCCCAATGGACGTAGAATTATCGTGTGTGAACTGTGTGTGTTTTGTATTTTAATGTGTGCAGTGGTTTAAAAATGTGATTAATCGTGAAACAGCTGTAGCACGTTTCTTGAAGTAAGAATTGGATAACGATGACGGTAAGAAACATAAATTTATTAATTTTAATCTAAGCCACAACACATTTTTAAATCTTGTAATTTCTTTAAAATCCTTTAAATTACTTATTTAAATGAAGATATAAATCTGGATTACAGTTATTATTCCTTATAAACACTTATTCTAAACGAGACATTTTCAGTTTGCCTTAATAGTTTATGTTTAATAGCGCCATTAATGTTTCAACAAAACCCATTTGAGTAATTACGTTAGCTCTTCGTGGTAAGAAGAGCTGCTTCTATGAACTGCAGTTTCAATTCTAAGACTAGAGGGAGCCGGTTAAAGTAGGACATTATCATTTAAACAGCTTGGTGAGAAGCGTCTTATCAATATTATAAAGCTGTATACGTTACTTATTATTTACTAAATACCATTATATCACACAGTAAGAAAAAAAATACAGCAGTACGTGAGTTGAGCGATTTTTCAAATGTAAGTTTAAATATGTTTTAGGGTTTCAACCAACTATTTGGGGAATTGATCTACTCAGGAAGGCACAAATAGCTGCCTGTGTGCCGAAATATATTAGTGGAATTTGTTTGCACCCAAGCCTCCAGCTTCGACTCACGCACTCCTTCGGTCCAATCACAGCGGAAAAAACTTGCGGCCTCGGGTTATGGACAGCTTCGCTTTGCTCGCAGAGTACAAACTCGGCCGTTGGGCCTTGGACCATAACATAAAACGTGGAGTTTAACCGGGTACTTTTATGGTATTTTACGTTTTGATCGATTTTGGGGGAACCAAGATAAGGTCGTGTAAAAAACAAAATATGCAGAATAATATTCTACATCAATTTGTTTAGATAAAACTCTAAAAAAGTTTCGTTCTCGTACGAAAATTCTCAAAACATGGTTACTTCCGGTCAAAAAACGTGCTTCCGGTTGTTGGATTTTTTTGGCTAACGAACTAGTCCGAGCGACGTAGACAACCAACGTGTGTACCAATTTTGGACCAAATCAGGCTTAAAATGCGGCCGCTAGAGTGCGAACACATATATACATATCTATATATCTAATTCCGTAAGCCCAAATTTTACAATGAAATTGTAAGCGAATGGGAGGTGATAGAAAGCTGGGAGAGGTTTTATTTTAACGGTCTAGACATGGATTTTGGGGAAAATATTCATTTTTCTTAATTGTGTCCCGAAAATTTGTTACGGAATAAAATATAATTCCCATTTAAATAGCATGGGGATATATTGGTGTAAATCAGGTGATTTTAGTGTTAAAAACCGGTGATTGTATATAATAATTCCCATTTAAATAGCATGGGGAAATATAGGTGTAAATCAAGTGATTTTAGTGTTAAAAACAGGTGATTGTATATAAATTGGAAAATTCAGCTATCATAACAACACCTGAATGTGCAGTTTTGTGATGTGTTTTGTTATTGTAGCTGTGTTTTTGTTTCAAAGAGAGAATTAAAATAAAATCTTATATTTATGGTTAAACACATTATAAGATTATTTCTATAAGAATGTTATCTTAGTTCTCTTATCATTTAAAAAATTATTCATAATAACACAGTGCTTTTATTTTTTATTTTCAAACAGAGCAGACATCAAAATTGAATTATGGAGATAGGTAATCATTATTGTGCATATTCACAAATTTCACACAATACCTTAAACGTATATAAACTTATGAAACTAATAATTTATTCAATAAATTACTAGAATAATATAATAAATTACCTTAAAATGTCCGTCTTGTGACTTCAATTTATATCCGTGACTAGTTTCGAAGTCGCAACTTCATCATCAGAACTTCCCTAGTTTGTTCATTCCTTCTGCAGGAATCGTCAAATATTAAAATAATGGTCATAACACACATACACAAACACTATTTAAAACGGTCGTGACTAGCATTGGCGCGCACTCGATAATGTCCAGTGGAGTAGTGTTTGTGTATGTGTTGTGTGTTATGGCCATTATTTTAATATTTGACGATTCCTGCGGAAAGAATGAACACACTAGGGAAGTTCTGATGATGAAGTTGCGACTTAGAAACTAGTCACGGATATAAATTGAAGTCACAAAACGGACCTTTTAGGGTAATTTATTATATTATAATATTGTGACTTTGTACCATAACGTTCATGTCAAATTACTAGAATATACAACATATATATTGGGGCTATTGCCCCTACAAGCCACTAGTATATATATATATATATATATATATATAATTTTTAATGATTAAAAAAATGTGTTCTGGGGACCATGATCGGTGCTCATTTACTACTCAAGACCTTAGGTCTTACCATAAGGGTCAGTGCAATAGCTCAGTTTACCTATGGAAATTCACTAATAAGACAACACTATAACTAATATTATATGACTAAACACAATTCAAATACAGTTGTTAAAATAAAACATCAAATTGTCGAGAAAATATATATATCCTCTAAGGTGTACTGTTTATGTGGTTCGATTCATGTGCATTAATAGAACTGACGTAAAACGTTTCAGTATAAGTAACGCGAAAATAATAAAGTAAAAGCAAAACGAAATGTACTCCTGTACAATAAACAAAAAGAAATGTTGAAATTGAAAAATTTAAGGAGAAGAAGAAATAAATTAACACCTTTCATCGCGTGTTCTTCTTTCTTCTTCAATTGGACAAAGAGATTACATGATTAAAGGTGGGCAATACCAGGACGAAACAATGTCATACCAGGTATCAACAGTTTTACAATCCTTCCTTTCAATTTTTAACATACGTTTTTTAAATTTTCGGGAAATTGTTATGAATATATAAACTGTAATTCATAGATTGTTTAGTTTTTTACAATTTTTCTTCAATATAATACTTATAAAGTCCATTGTAAACGCTGTTATTTAGGGCACTTTGAACTATTTTTTTTATATATATATTTGTATTCTCTTTAATTTTTATTTTGTATTTTCTCGCTTTCCTTCGTCTTTAACCTACTTTTAAAATACATTTTCGAAGTTACAATCTTTGTTTACAGTTCTGTTTTGATTTGGTGTAATAAAAACCTTTGTTTGTCAAATTTTTTGTGGACTTTATTTACATGATGTATCTCATAATTTGGTTCTGGAATAATTTTGAATATTATGGACAACTACCAATCCTTATATAATTTCTCAAAGGCTTTTTTGTGGCAAAGCCATATCTCCCTTAATTCTTCGTAAAAATTAATGACTCAAACATAATTTTAAAGCGTATGCTCCCCGCTAAGGACGAAAAATAGATAAATAGCTTAGAATTAATGTTTTCGTTAAAAAAAATTGATTAAAAAAAACTTTCCTATGAAAGTTTATTATGATTCCTAATGAAAGACGGCATCTATTAACAATCTGTTTAACTAGCATGACAGCTGTTAAATTGTTTACATTCTATGTGCAAGTGTAATCTATCACGCAAATCAATCATATTAAATCAACGTAAAGCATTATACATTTTTATAATCTGTTATTTATAAACAAACGTAAATAAATCAACAAAATTAACTGTATAAAATGAGGTAAGTGTATTGCCTACTAATAATTTGCGGAATACTCTCACAAGTCAGTTTATATACAAAAAATTTAGTTTTTATACTCAGTTATCTTTAAAGTTACAGAAATAATAAAAAACCCGTAATTTTTGTCATTAAAAAATTAAACTTTGTGTTTCTTGAAATTTTTTCTTAAAAGTTAGCTGTTTTCGAGATATTTTACGTTGCAAATTTTGAACTGTCGCCACATTGAAAATACATGAATAAACCTTTTGGTTTTTTGGTAACTTGGTTAAAAGATGTACCAAATATGTATAGATAATTTGCGTTCAATTATTTCCTATACAGGGTGCCCCGTAAGTAAAGTGCCAAACTTCGGGGAATGGTTCTATGGGTCCAAAATAAGAAAGAAAGTTCATATATAACACAGACCCGAAAACGCTACGTTTTCTAGATATCCGACATTTTGTTTTTTTGTACAAAATAATTCTTATCTAGAGAACGGTTTAACTGATTGAGTTCAAACTTGGCATAAAGTTTAACCTGACAATGATATATCTCAAGGAAAATAAGCGATTAAATCCAATCATGAGTTTCAAAATGGCGGCTGTTTGAAAATTTCGAACCTAAATTACTCAAAAACCGTACATTTTAACAAAAAAGTGTTAAGACACATTTTGTGTAGCCCTTTTGATTCCTATTCGCATGGTGTAACTGTCAAAACAATCGGATGGAGGATAAAAAGTACGGTTTAGATATGAAATTTTCAAACAGCAGCCATTATTTAAAAATCTTGCCAATCTAACCAAGATGACAATAGACATGGATTTGTATTATTTACTATATCCAATCTAGTTTTACTGGAAGTTTATTTAACAAGATCTATTGATTTTGTATCCTAAAGGAGTGAATGTTTTACTTACGAGCACTGTATGATCTTATCGGTCGTTTTAAAACGGTCGAATCAGTGATTTTGAATTACGACCTAAGTAACCAACAATATCATAACAAAAAACTAAATATTTTAATAGTAATTTAAATGGGTGGTGTAAAAAGAATGTGAAAACGGCATCCTTTTAAAACGTTCACTGCTAAGGACGCACATGTGGGGCACTGAACACTATGAGATGCAGCCGACTGCATTGCATGCCGACCCCCATATTGGGAGTATTTTCAATACACCGAGCACCGCACAGCTCCTAGCATAGGAAATACGAAATTTGCGTAGCAGTGAACGTGTTAACCAGTCTCCTTTCAAGTGGATGAAAGTCAATATCCATACTTCCTTTGTGTCAGCATTAAGAGCTGTTTGAGAGTCATTCACGTGGAAGAGACAGCTTTGGTGTCAGGAATAAAGTAATGCTTTAAATTGTACCGAGAAATTAATATGATTTCGTTCACCATCAAACAAGATATTAATAGTACTACGGGAAACCCCTGCGTGCTCCGCACGCCAACCCCATTGGCACCTTCTATACACATAATCATGTTATGTTTTCTTTATAATAAAGGTGTTTGTTTGATAATAACCTCAAAGCTAAGATGGTAAATAATGTTGAATGTTCAAATTAAGTTATTTCGTATATTTTATAAACGCAGTTATAATAAAGGTTAAAAGAACCGGCAAGGCTCAGGTCTACACTTCTTGTAGCCAAAATCCTAACCTAAAAGCTAGAAATACAAATAATTGCTTCAAAGTTCGAAATCAGCTGTTAATGGAAATATTAGAGCAATCAGCTGTTTTACCTATTATTTTATTCAAGTGGTTACCACTTACCATAAATGTAAATACACGTGTTGGTTTAACAGTCTAGGCTTAACCTAAGATTTTTTCTGACTAAATTTACAAATATTGAAATAAAAAATGTTTTATCCAAATTAATTATAGATTATGTTACTCAGGCATAGTGTCGATTTTTATTAGTAAAACTATGTTTTCAATCGGTTCAGTAGTTCCAGAGATTACCCCCTACATACCCCCTATGACTTTGTCATTGAAACGCGTTTGAATATTAAACCTATGTGTGTGATAACTAGTGTATTATTATTATTATTTAATAATACGTTCACACTCGTCAAGCTCAAAGTGTATTAAGTGTGTTATACCCGGTATAATAATGCAATCATTTTAGTCTTACATTATGTATTACAATTACTTATTATAATATTTAACAATGACAAAGATATTGTAGCTGAAGATTAACTTCATCATCTATCTCGTTATTTCAACGAAGATTAAATTTCTGTAATCAAATAAAACAACGTTACTTCATTAAGAATATTATAGAAACCCTCGTCGTAGCAAATATATATAGTATCACGAGCGATCTTATTCTGAGAACATACGCTTCGAAACGCGTAATATAAAGTTACAAATAAGTCACAAGACGGAGTAAGTGCTATACAACTTATATTAAACTGAGTGTCTTTTTTAAATGGGCCACCATTGGTATCTTGTAAACTATAAATCTGACAGCAAACTTGAATTGGGGAACCTTTCCTTGTTTTTTTGAGAAATTAAAAATATGTACTGTAGTTAAAATATTTGTAAATGGCCGCCATTTTCCATTATGCCGGTCAACTTTCGAATTTCTTATGGAACACCCTATATTTTATGATGATTTTGGATTTTACAAGTTATTTTAAGTTTGTTTTGTTCTTGGTGTTTTTTTTTTTTTTTTTTTATATATATATACGACTAACCGTTTAAAAGTTAGAGGGAAACTTTTAAAAGCACCCTATCTGAGCGAAGATATTTTTGTATGGAAACGTTTCGAACCAATGAAAACGCTCTCAACACTAATAAAGCATTGGTTAGACATACTTTTTAAAATCAACAAATACGATTTCAGTTAATTTTTAAACCAATAATACGGAGGCACGAAACTACGAATTTACCACGCATGAAAAATGAAGTTGATAACAAATGTTCAATATCAGCTGTTCATTCTTATTATGCAACTTGTAGTTTATCGAAAGCAAATATCAGCTGATTCAGAATCGAAAATTCAGTAAAATCCAAAATCATTATAAAATATAGGGTGTTGGATAAGAAATTCGAAAGTTGGCCTCCAATTTCCAATATAAAAACTGTACTTTAAAATTAGGACTTGTAGCCTAATAAACAGAGGGCATTCGATAAACAACAATTTGCAACAATGAGAATGAACAGCTGATATTGAATATCTGTTATCAAGAAACTTAATTTTTCATGTGTGACAAATTTTTAGTTCTGTCACTTAGTTCCCCTGTATTATTTGTCACAATGCATTGCTTACTTCGCACGCCAACGAGCATATTGGGAGTATTTTCAATACACACTCCATTGCGTGCTTCGCTCGCCAACCCCCGTATTGGGAGTATTTTCAGTACACAAAGCATTGCATGCTTAATTTTAAGCCTATGTGCTATGGACGCACATGCGCTTCCGCTTTAAAATATTAGTGATTATTACGTAGAAAGGTTCAAAAATTAAAATAAAGTAATTTCTACTCATTTAGGCCATAAATATAAAACATAAAATTTCAGCTCCTAGCATAGGAAATACGAAATTTGCGCAGCAGTGAAGATGTCAAAACGTTTTCCCCGGTAAAAAAATTTACAATTCTGAAGCAATTTCTCTTAAAATGGCATTTAGAACTATACACCTGTTTGTGTTTCCCGATAATTTGAGAACTAAAAGAGATTTTCTAGTTCAGTTTACACAACTAGTCTGTAATAGGGTTTTGAAAATAATTTTATCACAAGAACTCACAGCTCTATAACACTCCAGTAAACCTCTGCCTTTGTATTAGATCGATTTATCTCATTATAACTTTATCCTCCAGAGAGTATTAAACACGTTTAAATGCCCTTTCCCGCCCTATCAACGCGTCCTGCAGCTAACACTCTCCTCCCTCTCTGTATTTCAACTCTCTTTTACAGCATTCCTCTACCTAGGATATGCAGCTACATTTTATTTAACTCTACTATATTTCTCGTAAATTTGTTTAATTATGTTAAATAAATTACTTTTTCGTGACGTGTAGATTATATATGTTTAAAAAATGTATAAAAAATAAACAACTGAAATGGTTTTAATGAAATGTATCTAAAGTTTAGTTGTTGGAATATGATATACTAGCTGACCCGTGCGAAGAATTCGCATTCCAACTTACTAACAGTGTTTTATTAATTTACGTCCATGTTAAAGAGAAATAATTTTGTTATTGTTATTATATATTTTTAAACAACTTAACAACTTGCAGAAGGTAAACAACAAATAGGTGTACCACAATGCTGTTTATAACCGCGCTTACAATCAATTAAAAATAACAATGTAGTAGAGTAACGGCAGCTCTCCAGCTGGGTATTGTTATCATCAGTGTTGCCAACGCCAGGGAAATATCCCTACAACTTACTTGATCTTACATCACTGTTACTTTCGGATTCTTCATTTCTTTTTTTTCGTATAATTGTATTTTGTATATTTTTCCGGTGTAGCGGTTAAGGAAAGCTTTAAAATGATGCCTCGTTCATGTAATTTGATGATGTATAAGAAAGTTATGGCGTACCGACAAAAAAATGGCCTTGAGAAATAATATATGTGATTATTCCATGGTGTATTGAAAAGTATCAAAACTGTCAGATGGATGCAATTTGAGTTAAGGGTTCTTCAGGAGCCAAATACTAAAATAGCATAGTTAGTTAAGCCCAGGATCAAATTTCATTCTTCTTCGTGTCTTCGTTTAAAAAACATAAAGCTATTCTGATACTTTTAAAGATCCCAATTAGTAATTATTTGTGGGTTAATACACAAGTACCGTTAGTTGCCTATGCTGTTCAAACTCAAGTACCGTTACATTCAAATTCAATGACGTCATCAAATTACCATAAAGTACGGGTACTACTAGTAGGTACTTCACGGGATCTAGTAAATTGACAAGAACTGAGGGGTCTTAATTATTGACAGCATCTGTTTAAACATTGGCTACTTATCTGAAACTAAAGAATAACGTTATAGAAAGTGTTTATTAACTTAATTTGGAATAAATTTTGTGTGGGTACGAAATGGTGAATCTATGTTATACACTGGGATTGATTACTGAAAATGTACAGTGTTTATGAACGAGCTTGGATTTTAAAGTGCTTATGGTGGTTAGTAAACCAGACATGAGGGACGTTTTCTTTTGTCCTGCGGAGGTGCAGGATCAGTGATGATTTGTTGGATGTGTGTGTGGTGAGAACCTTTGACTCTGTGCCTGAGTGAGTTTGTTGGATGAAGTCCTCGAGTGTGGGGATTTTGTGCCTTTGAGAGATAGTTGTTTTCGATATGTACCATGGGGAGTTGGTGGTCCAACGGAGAGTTTTATTTTGGAAGGAGCCCAACCTCTTCTTCCAAACAACAGACAGAAGAAAATACCAAGCTGTAGATGTGTACGTGAGTACTGGTTTGATGTATGTTTTGTACGTGGACAACCTGATACGAAGTGGTAGAGGGCTCTTGGCGTTTATGCCTGGAAGGAGTCTGCCACGGACAGATTTAACCCTTGACAATGTTTGCTTGACGTGACGGGACAGTTTTAGTTTAGATTCAAGCGTGATTCCAAGATATCTGACATGACGAGTCCATGCTATGGAGGATTTGTTGAGAGTTAGTTGAACTTTGGGTAGTCTACGTATTGTAGAGAATTGGATGGCTTGTGTTTTCTGTGTTTACTGCAATTCTCCAATTTTTGAGCCATCGTTGCAGCCTGTTCAACTGTTGCTAGATGGCTGACGAACCATATTCCAGGTTAAGTGATCTATAGTGAAACATAGCGTCATCGGCAAAGAGTCACAGTGATACTCTTTGGAAGACTGGAATGTCGTTAGTGTACACAATGACCTTGGGACCTGACGGATCCTGCTTGTAACCGTTAGAAGTGAAGGAAGCCCTAGTTTATTCGATATAAAGCAGGACTAAGGTTGTATTCAACATATTATTCTTTTAGTGAAATATCGCATCAATTTTTTTTTTTATTCTGTTCGTTTATCATTGGCGTTTTTTTTTTAGGTAAATTATATGGAAGGATTGGAACTTTTTCACTGCTCATTGAAGTTGAGAAACATTTCCGATCCTACTGAGAATCAAACCCCGTCACCGAAAGTTGACACCTTTGATGTCTGAGTAACGACCATTTCTTTCTCACTAAGCGACAGCAGCTGACGTTAAACCGTCGAGTTCATGACCTTTTGTAGTACATAAACAGTAATCTGCCTTCGTACTTGGATTTTAATCTGTGTCGAGAAAAGTTAAATTAAATGACGTAGTAATACAGATAAACTCGGCATAAATCTTCCATGTTTTTATTGTCTACAGAAAGTTCGTTTCGACCGACGAGGAAGTTTTATTTGTTTACCGCTCGCTTTTATTTTAAAACTTTTCTTTCGTAATCAAAAAGTTTATTTATGGAGAGATAAAATATTTGCAATTCTTCCGAACAAATTCAACTCCTACTCGAGTTTGGCCTTAATTTTAACTGCAGAATAAATTATGATAATACATTTATATTCTATAGCAATGATTTGTACTTGGAATTTTCAAAGTAATTAACTACGTACAAGTCAAAAAGTGTGTAACTAGAACCAAGCTATTAGCTGCAAGTCTGTTTACAAATTTTATTTACTTAACAAATATTTCAACTTTTTTGTAACAATATTTGATTCAATGTGTAAATGTGATTTGTTGACTTTGTTGTTTAAAGCCTTCACTTTGTCAAAGTTGGGGAGTGGAATAATCTAAGCAAACACCAAAGTATAAAATAAAATTTAAAAATTGTATGTAATAAATTAAAATTCTCTGTCTGAAGTTATCCATTAATAAATATGGAAGTTCAATATTGTGATAAATTACAGTCTAAACTTCCTATAACGACGTCGTCTATAACAACTTACCGTCTAAAGGCGAAATTTTGAGTAAAGAGTAAAAGTTTGGTTCTCATAGGAACATTACAGAAAAAATTAGTGTTTATAACGATAGCGGCTATAATGACGAAATCGGTTGCAGTAATACTGGTTTAGTAATTTTCTGGAATTAAAATTCGTTTATACGACTGCAGGAAATAAACAAACATTGGTTTGTCGGAGGGAGGAGTTTTCTCATGATATGGTTACAAGACCTATAAATAGGTTCTCATAGAATTCGGAATATGGTTGATTATTTACTACTTATTATTCCCGCAGTTGATTTTATGTTCTGGTTCTGAATGAGTCATTGCTAGCACTGCAATGAACGCCATGTCAACAGTGAGATCGTTCTTCTTATTCGAGGAAGCAACATGTTAAAGAAGCTATGATCGTCTTAGAAAAAGAAATTGAAAACATTTATTACAATAAACATTCTATTAAACAAAAATTAATTACGGACATTTTTAAACAATGATTTTTTTTCTTTTATGTATTATGAATATGTATGATCTTCATATGTTCAAATATGTTATGTAAAGTACTTTTATTGTGGCACATATTTTTTTCTATAACATGTATGTGTGTGTGTATTATAAATATATTACTGTATAGTGTAACTACAGATAAATAAACATTATTTTCAAAGTAACGTGATTTATTATTAAATTTAACGTTCTGATGTTTCCTTGTTAGAAAGTTCAAAAATAAAATACTGCACTGTAATAAAATTGTGTTTTTTGGCGTTTTTTGTGTAATTGGTTATAACGACCACCGGTTATAGCGACCAGACTTCCCTGTTACCTTGGTGAACGTTATAAACAATTTTGACTGTATTATGAAATTTGCCATCATTTACAGTTAAATTCAATAAACGACGTTTCGGAAACATGAATCGACTCCCGTTACCAAGTGACTAACAACCAAGGGAACATAAACCCAGAGATCTAGATTGTTATGTGTTAAACAAAACCATGTAAAACTTAATTATATCACTAACCCTAACCGTCTAAGAAGTACATCTGAGCAGAAACTGAGAAAAAAGACATATTACAAACACAGAAAACACAAAACACACATCTGACGGTAAAAAGTGTTGACAGACATTAATCAGAACATATGGCCGGGAGACGAGGGAGTGGCAGCCAGGTAGAGGAGTGGCCTTTTGTTTATCAACACGTTCACTGCTACGCAAATTTCGTATTACCTATGCTAGGAGCTGACCTTTTATTTTTTTATATATATAGCTTAAATGAGTAGAAATTACTTTATTTTTTATTTTTGAACCTTTCTACGTAATAATCACTAATATTTTAAAGCGGACGCATATGTGCGCCCATAGCACATAAGCTTTCAATTGGCGTGCGAAGCACGCAATGCTCTATGCGTTGAAAATTCTCCCAATACGGAGGTTGGCGTGCGAAACACGCAGTGCATTGTGTATTGAAAATACTCCCAATACGGGGGTTGGCGTGCGAAGCACGCAATGCACTGTGCATTGAAAATACTTATAATACGGGGGTTGGCGTGCAATGCACTCTGCGTTGGCCGCTTCTCGTAGTGTTCAGTGTCAAGCTCACGTGTGCGCCCTTAGCAGAGAACGTGTTAAGTTTAGTTGCCCAGCCCTCGACCGAGTTAGAACCCCACATTCAGCTTGTTTTTTATGAGTACTAGGGATATTATAATCTAAATATATGGTTAAAAAATCCCAAATTCAATTGGGAAGTGGCAAAAATCGTACACCAGAAAAGTAACTAATTCAAACGAAAGATAATTGAAGGCTCGTACGTTTGAAAGGTGGCGGACAATCCTATCAACCAAACAAGTATAGAAGTAAAGTCATTATGGTTCCCATTATTGTATTAAAAAAAAAAACTGAAATTACACTATAATATCCCTAGTACTAACACTAACAGGGTCTGCTCCAGTAAACTAGAAAGCAATCGGAAACGCAACCGCTTCTCAATGTATCCCTATCTAAACAGTGCAATTTCTTGCAGCTAAACGCTTTGACATTGCCTCATTTCAAACCATTTTATAAGTCTTTTGTAATTGAGTGTTGGAAAAAAAACTGAATAGTATTTATAAAATTTCCGATCCGGCTGGCAAATTATTTTTCATTATTAGTTTTTTACTGTGTTAGGAAAAATTCAAACTTTGTTCTTACAAAATGTCAATTACATAACAAATCAAAAGCATTTAAAAAAATGTAAATTGCAAGACGGATGCGTATTGTGACTGTGCTTAAAATAAGACCTTGCAAACAATTTTATGATAAAATGTAAACGAAATAAATGGTTTGAAATTTAACATTGCTCTTATGCGATAAAAATCCAAGATGGCCCCCACTACAGCAGACCCTTAAATTTAGTCTTTAAAACGTTCACTGCTAAGGACACACATATGAGCTTGACACTGAACACTATGAGAAGTGGCCGATGCACAGTGCAATTCGTGCTTCGCACGTCAACCCCCGTATTAGGAGTGTTTTCAATACAAAGTGCATTGGGTGCTTCGCACGCCAACCCCCGTATTGGGAGTATTTTCAATACACAATGCATTGCGTGCTTTGCATGCCAACCCCCATATTGGGAGTATTTTCAATACACAATGCGTTGCGTGCTTCGCATGCCAACCCCCGTATTGGGGATATTTTCAATACAAAGTGCATTGCGGGCTTCGCACGCCAACCCCCGAATCGAGAGAATTTTCAATACACAGAGCATTGCGTGCTTCGCACGCCAATTTTAAGCCTATGTGCGTCCGCTTTAAAATATTGGTGATTATTACGTTGAATGGTGCAAAAATAAAAAATAAAGTAATTTCTACTCAGTAAAAAACTATAGGTCAGCTTCAAGCATAGGAAATACGAAATTTGCGTAACAGTGAACGTGTTCCTGGGAAACAGTTTAGTATCTGTTCCGTTTTAAAATTCGTTTTAACAACAACCGTCTTTTGTGGTGGAAACAGATCAACCACTATTCGTTGTTGCTAGACACTAAAAACTGGCAAAGAATCGATAACTTAATCCACCAACCATTTACATTAAAAGTATCACAATACTATCAGATTCCCTCTGCCTCGGGAAGTCAATGTTACACATTGGAATGACGTTAATGTTGGTTTTACGTGTTCATTAGTTGCAAATGCTTCCAGTTCTAAAAATAATTTAATCTTCAAACTATTGTGGAATCAAGTTAGGAAATCTTTTTTAAACTACGCCGCATTATAAAAATTCTCTGTACATACGGTGTCTTTGTACGTACACAGGTCGCTGGCAAAACCTTAGTCGGCAAGACACAATACTTTTTTAGAATTTATTAAAAATTGTCTGTTTTTTAATATACAGAGTGTCTTGCAAACATATGAACAAACTTTATCACGTTATTCAGCATGTCAAAAGAAACAAAAAATGTAATATAACATGTGTCCTAACTCATTCCGTTTTCGGTCTATCTTTCTGTGTGTGTTTTTTTACAAAATACCTAATATTTTTGGAAATAGAAAAGATATTGAGCTCAAACTTTGTACCCCTATCTGTTGCGTAACCTTTTATCACTGTACGAAAAATTAGAACATTATTTTAAATATTTTCAGCAAACAAAAACAAACATCAACCGAAAATGCTTGCTATGTTTTAATTCAATTCAAACATTGGTTGTTACATAATATATATATAAAACAGCGGAGTTGAATCAAAAACTGAACATAATTTTAAGTTAGGCCTACAATGAACCAAAACGCGTTTATTTGCAACCAATTGGGCTAATTTAGAATCGTAATTTTTACAATCCTTCACAACTACCAGTTTTTTTGGATTAGGTAAAAGCAAACAAAAGGTTTACTGTATTATCTATAAAGGTTTACAAACTATAGATCTAAATTTGTGTAGTATATTCTTAAGTGGCATAAAAACCATTTTGCAATTCCATCACTTAAGTCAATGTAATGAAGTGGAATAACTACCCTTTAATTAAATCAAGCAATAGCGAAGCATTGCTGGGTCCACTATACTTTCTCCAAACAGATGTGCGCTCTAAACCATAAAATCGACCCTCGGTCCCACATGCGCAGGCACACTCGCACGGCCTACCTGCTGCTAATGGTTCTTCTATGAATCACCAGCTAGCCCTATTGCTACAAAATCAGATTTTTCAAACAGTTAACTTTGCTTAATTTTTACTCTAATTACTGAACTCTAAATATTATTCCTTGCAAAATGAGTCCTAACACTATACAATTGTGACAACTCTAAGCGGTTTTACGGTCAGTAGGTTACAAAATCATAAGTGTGACTACTTAAAAATGGTTACTGACATTTTATTTGATAAATATGTTATGCTGAGTGTTAGTTTAATAATATTATTTTCTTGTTTTATCAGTAATTGTACAGTCACATTTAAAAAGAGTTTGTATTTACTTTTATTTTGTTTTACTTTAGTATACGTTCACTGTTATATTGATTCTGATTTTTTTTTTCGTTCATTGGACATTTTAGAAGACGCTGTTAGTTTTATGTTTTGTAATATTATTTTATTGATTTAATAGTTATTGTAGAGTAACATTGCTAAATGCATTTGTAATTATTTTTATTTTACTCTTAGTATACGTTCACCGCTATATTGATTCTGATTTAGTTTGTTTGTTTTTTGCATACTTTTGAAATCACTACTAGAATTACTGTAATTATGTACGTTATGTTATTGTGATCGTGCTAAATCAAATAAAATGTCAATAACCATTTTTAAGTAGTCAAATTTATGATTTTATAACCTACTGACCATAAAATCGCTTAGAGTTGTCACAAATGTACCGTGTTTGGACTCATTTTGCGGGGGGAAATATTTAGAATTCAGTAATTAGAGTAAAAATTAAGTAACGTTAACAGTTATAAAAATGTGGTTTTGTAGTTGGTGGTTTCATAGAAGAAAGATTAGCGTCAGGTAGGCAGTGGGAGTGTGTCTGCGCGTGGGGAACGAGGGTCGATTTTATGGCATACAGCGCACGTCTGTTTGGGCAAACTATAGTTTTAAATATTTGTCCGTGTAAAATAAAAATATCAGCTGATTGATATAAAGTGTTGACATAGTCAGCTGTATACTCTAATATTACCATTAACAGCTGATATCAAACTTTAAAACATGTAACGTACATGGAGTACATATATTTGACCACATATTTAGAATTTAACATGGCTAGTTTATCAGCCGTGAGCCTTTAAATCCACTTATAATTTAATTTACCACACCCGACATCCACACAAATAAGATTTACAAATAAGATTTTCGTAAATGGGTATTATTACTATTTACATTTTAATAACAATTCTCAAACCTTTCCAGTTAAATACATCAGTCATGTTAACTTAATTGACCGAGCGAAGCGAGGTCTCCGTTTTAACTCGACCGTTCGGCATTTCGTCTGTGTGTCTGTCTGTCTCACAATTACGGCCAAACGCCTTGACCGATTTTTATGATTTTTTGCATGAATGTTATTTATTCCTAGGCCGAGGCATTTATATATACGGTTTTTTTCCATTTTTAATTTTTAACCCCTTAAATAAAATAAAAATGGCGGCCGGACCGTTTCTCTCGGTGTAAGCTTTTTTCCAAAGCCAGTTTGTGGCTTAACCGTAAGTCGAATTTAAAAACTATAGCATTTCGCCAGTAGCAAGTTAGATGCTCAACAAAATTGTATTCTTGATTTTTTTTCCGTATCTCTAACGGTAAGCTCACAAAATGGCCGTAAACTTCAAATTTGTTCAAAATCGTCCAAGTTTTTGTATTTCAACCATGTTTTTATACGTTTATTCTAAACCAATTCAAACGTGTTCCACAGCGTTTTTGTAGATAAAGGTTTAAAGAATTCATATATGCCAGTTAAAAAAATGATTGAAATAAATTAACAAAGTTATTAGCTCACGAAACAAGCATGTTCAGTAACGAAAAGAAAAATTTCAACTTTAGGCCTACATAAAAAATAGTAAAAATTGTTTGTAATTTTTTTCATAAATCTAAAAAAGTATCCTAATTTAGTTCTAAATAGAACTGTATAAAAATATTTATCAATTTCAAATTTCTTGTTTTGAAAATTCCAGTTCTTATGTTCCTACTACAAGACTGCTAACAAAACTAGGCCTGTTTTGAATATTAATTTAGGAATATTATATCCTTTGCCCAAAAATGACATATTATTATAAGAAAGTGTAGAAGATAAATCAAAGAATTGAACTGTATACTTGTAAATTATTATTTCATTAAAGTATTTGACTTAGCTTTACTTGAATTACAAAATGAGATGAAACAAATGAAACCTCGCGGCGATAAAGGTTATACAAAAAATGACCGTTGGACAGCGTGGGAAGTGTTGGTACATGGGTTAAGATCACTATCACGACGCTTTAACATCGTTTGTTTTCATTATTTCTAATATTGGAATATGATATGGAACTGTAAATACATTGTTAAGTTTTAGTTATTTGTATGTAAATATTTAATTCTATGTTTTCCCTCAATAAAGCGATATTTGTAGCTACCTTACGCATTATTAACCTACATAAAACACAATGTCCCCTAAAAGAAAATCTTTAGCAGTTAAAGCTTAAGAAAATAAAAATACGAGAACTAGAAACCCCGGAATAGCGAGAATTGCAAAATAATGTTTCACTGGCTAAACCTTCTGCTTACTTTCTTACTGGCACGCTATTTTTAACCTAAACTTAAAACCACATTTTTTATTTCAACGAGCGAGGTTCACAAAACTACTAGTAATACGAAATACAAATTTACAATAAGTGTTTAACTCGTTGTTCTAGATCAGACATGACGTCTTTGATGTAGAAATAAATTGCAACAAGTACAACAAACGTCAAATTGTGGCAACGGCGAGCTTTGTGTTCGGAATTAAGTAGCGCTTCACAGGCAGTAACTTGGCGTGGAAAAGACAGTTTGGCGGATAAATATGAAATAAAGCAATACAAAGTACAGAGAAGGGAATATTTCATCCAATATAAACGCAAACAACAATAGGTGTGGTGTATAAGGATCTTAACTTTATAGAGATGGGAGTAGAACTTGAACAATATTTGTGTGAACTAGCTTTGGTTCATTCTACCATATCTTACTGTTAACGGTAATTACAAAGTGTGTTTATGAAGACAGTTTAAAAGAATATTTTACTCAACAACAAGAAGAGAATTAGTATACAACAACTGCTTTATTCAATCCTGTGATAATAGTTATTTGTGAATCCCGGCTGCAAAGTTGAGTTTGTCGCACGAGGCAAACAGTTGACAAAGTTTATCGAGTGTGACGAATTAAACTTTGCATCCGTTATACAAACTACGTTTTTCCTACAGCTTCATATTAAATTAGTGTTTTAGTTTTTTTAAATATCTGTTTTACAGAGGTTAGTTCAAAAACAATCAATATTTTCAAAACGTAGACTACATCAGCTGTTTACTTTGCGTGCAGTGAGCAAATTAAACAGCTGTAGTGAGCAAATTAAACAGCTAGAGTGAGCAAATTAAGCAGCTAGAGTGAGCAAATTAAACAGCTAGAGTGTGCAACGTAAACAGCTAGAGTGATAAAAATAGACAGTTAGAGTGCGCAAAGTAAACAGCTAGAGTGCGTGAAGTTAACATCTGGAGTGCGCAAAGAAACAGCTAGAGTGATCAAAGTAGACAG
>JAGFPH010001445.1:63442-77249 GCA_018207615.1 Philaenus spumarius
TACAAGATTTCAACGGGGTTGGCGTGCGGATCACGCAGGGGTTTCCCTTAGTTAGAAATGTAAATAATTGTTTCAAAGTTTGAAATCAGGTGTTAATGGAAAGATTAAAGGAAAGAGTTGATTACTGTACCAACAATATACGTATTAACTTAATATTTAGTATGGCGTTCCCATTGACGTAATATATTTAGTTTAGTTCGTGTTGTTTTTACGTCCAACATATGGCGGTGTTTTTCAAAAAGTACAGAAAAACCACCATGAATTCTAATGCAACGTTGTGACAAAATTTCAAAGCAATCGGTGAAGAACTTTTGGAGATTAAGGTTTTGAACAAACGAACATTTAAGTTTTTATTTATGTAGATAGCTTCAGTCGTCTACAATTAGATGAGAATGAATTATAAATGATGATGCAACATCTATATATATAAAAGCGAAATACCACTCACTCACTCATCACGATTTCTCAAAAACTACCGAACGGATTGAAATGAAATTTGGTATGTAGCTTCCTCTAGGGCCATAGGTGTTCACTAAGAAAGGGTTTTTAAAAATTGGAAATTTTAGGGGGTTTGAGGGGTAAAAATGACTAAATCACGATTTGTCCAAAATTACCGAACAGATTGGAATGAAATTTGGTATGTAGCTTCCTCTAGGGTCATAGGTGCTCGCTAAGAAAAGGTTTTACAAAATTCGAAATTTTAGGGGGGTTTGGGGGTCAAAGTTATTAAATCACGATTTCTTCAAAACTACCGAACGGATTGGAATGAAATTTGGTATGTAGCTTCCTCTAGGGCCATAGGTGATCACTAAGAAAGGGTATGGGAAATTTCGAAATTTTAGGAGGGGTTTGGGGGGATCAAAGTTACTAAAATCATAATTTCAGATCTTTTATTATTATGACAATAGTGCTTTTATTATTTAAAATCTATATATATAAAAGCCAAATACCACTCACTGACTGAACACTTAAAAAGAATACAATTAGTTAAAAAGACTGAAAATACCAACCACCACGGGCACCACCACGGGGTCAGCTAGTTACATATAAAATTAGATTACTGGCATTCGCAAACAATAGTGCAAAATACTATTATTTACTCAGTTTGAAACGTGGGTTTGACATTTTCATATATCAAAGAAATATATGTACAACTTCAATAACGTTATTGCATATAGCTTACATACAGCACGTACAAAATGTATTCCACTTATCATATAATTGGACATGCACTTAAAAACCTAGATCTCGAGTTATTTTCAGATCTGCTTTTGACAACGTTTCATCAAAATACAGAAATGGGTTCCATCAATATCGTATGAAAAATAAAAATCACATTTTCAACGTGGGATGCATCTTTAGGAATAAGATTTTCAGACTTTTAAAAGTTTACCCAAAGATATTTACACACTTGTTTATAGTTGCTAATCCATAGATTTCGCTGTTTGATTTTGATTAACTGACATTCTTTATGGTTAATTAAATTTTGATATTGATTTAAGTATTTAATAAGTATGACGAAATGAAATACCTAAATTATAAACAAATACATAAAATTGAGCAACATCAATTAAAATAATAAACCATTTCATTAAACTGTTTGCGCATTAATAATGAATCAATCCTATATATATTATTATATAAAATCCAAATACCACTCACTGACTCATCACGAAATCTCATATTATCAAGAGAGAAAACTATTCGATCGATTTCGAACAAATTTGCACCAAACACGTCAATTAATTAGGCTTGTATAGATGCACGGGGAAAAGGTTTTGAAAAAAATTGAAAAACAACCACCTTTATGGCCAAAAAACCAACAAAAATCAGTTATTATTATTATTATTATTAGCTAAACGAAAATTTTTAGAAAGAAAATGAAATGCAGATTTTTGTTTATGGTAGGGTTTTATCTAAATTTTATCAAAATCGTTAGAGCCGGTTTTTTATAAAAAAATAATAACTGAGTTTTGGGGTTTTTTTCCAAAAAGGGAGTTGTTTTTCAAAACCGTTTTTCGTGCATCTATACAGGCCTACTTCTTGACATGTCGAGTGCAAATTTGTTTGAAATTGATCGAATAGTTTTCGCTCTAGCTTTGTATACATACAGACCTACAGACAGACATTTTGTAAAAACCACTTTTTTGGACTCAGGGGGTCCCAAAAAGTATATTTCCACAAAAATCTCAACATCGATTTTTTTTGCGATCACTATACTTTCTCTATACTATAGTATAGTGAGAAAGTAATATTGCCTAAAGTGCTAATCTTATTTAGTCACAGTATGTTTAGTTGCTAGGTTACTACTAAAAATAGTATGTAATGAAAAACGTCTAAAAATAGTGGCCTCCGTATAACACGTAAGTACCTAAAAATCTTAACACAATTTTAGGTTAGGCCTACGATGAACCAAAACACGTTTCTTGAAAGCAATTAATCTTCACAGATAATAGTTTTTTTAGATTAGGTAAAAGCAAAAAATACTTACTGTATTATAAGTCAAACATCTGGTGTTACAAATTATATTGTTTCTTTTAGTCAGTAATATCAAAATTTGTTTGAAATATTCATTATTTAATTATTAATTTGAATTATTGGGGATTGTCGTGTCTATTTCGATCTATTTTTTACATTAGCTGACCATTAAATCTTCATGTTCGTGAACATACCAGAGTAATGCAATAATCTATTTGCATTTGCTTCACCATGAGTCGCCGCATGGGTTGGTGAGCGAAGCGATCAGGGTATGGGAGTACGTTAAATAATTCTTGTGAGAAATGGCTTTTGTGTAAAATATGTTTTTTTTTTTTAGAGAAGCCAATTGTGTGAAAATCAATATTAGGATGTTGAAAAGAGCGCTTTGTGTTGTTAAGTGGCGCCTGAGAGATAGGGGAGTAGACAGCATTTATTCGCCTATAAACTTCAGCCAACGTGAAACGTGTTATTCGTCGAGTTGACATTAATATTGGTGTGCATGCACATGTTGAAAGCAAACTGCAAATTGGAAATCCGTTAAATAAATAATGCTAAACTAATTTCTAAATGACTATAGCTATGCGATGTGTGAGTCAAGTCCTGAAACAAATAGGAACCACCGATATATATCTGCTTTATATAATTTACTAGCTAGTAAACTTCCATGAATACTTACTGCCTATGCATAGCGAGTGTCACGTAAGCAGGGGCGTCATTTGGGGGGGGGGGGGGCGCCCCCAAGATTTAAAATTACAATTCGAAATTTAAAATAATAGGCGTTTAATGACGATGCCCAACAACAAAAAAGACCAACCATTACAGTTGCAATATTTTCGAACATATCATTAATTTAATTATTTTAAACAATAAGGGGTTCAACTATAAGTATCTATGAAAGTAACTATTTTTTTTTTTTTGTTTATGCCAATTTTACCTCTATTATTCTCATTATGAAACAACTGCCCCCATTTCAATTTGCAGCTCTCTAGCTGGTCTGGAAGTACCCAAATATTTACATCAGTCAGTCAGTCACCACGTGCAGCTATATTATATTAGATACCAATAACTGCAATCATTTCAAGATAAAGTTTGCCCCTAAGGATGTCTCAATATAGCGAGAAATAGCTTAAAATTACGTGTTTTATCTTGTGAACATTTTTCATTTTTGGGGG
Organism: Philaenus spumarius; assembly: GCA_018207615.1. NCBI lineage: Eukaryota > Metazoa > Arthropoda > Insecta > Hemiptera > Aphrophoridae > Philaenus > Philaenus spumarius. Next base: position 67,093 of record JAGFPH010001445.1, read on the forward strand.
GACCCAACGCCCTTGCCCCCGTACCGGGGTCGGCCAGGGGGTGGCCGCCCCTTCCCCAATGTTTAGGTGAAATGACGCCACTGCCCGTAAGTAAGGTGCCAACTAAGGAAAAGTATTCTGTAGGTCAAGAAAAAAATTATGAATTCCCAAATTAATTTTCTATACAGGGTGAGTCACTACTGACTACATTAATTTTAATAGTTGATTCTATTTATCAAAAAGAACAAAAATTATATATAAGCCCTTATCCAACCTTAACTGTTAAAGCTGTCATGGAGTATTTTGTGACCTTTTCAAATTACACGACTTGGTACTATTAGTTTGACGATAAAAACCACACTAATGTAGTTATGGCATGGAAAGTAATACCATTTGAAAGAACATTTAATTTCCTATAAATTAAACATAGTACCAAAATAATAACTCCTTATAAAACGTTTTTTAAATAACTTTAAAGTTAAAAATTATTATTACAGACTTTTTCCTTTAAACTTTAAGGCTCAATTAATCAGTTAAATTTTTCGTATTCTTATGTTCAATTACATAAAAAACTTCCTTATATATTTATCTTAAAAATTATGTATTATGATTATTTTTCGTATCAAAAAACATCTGATTATAACTTTTTTAATTTCCAATCAGCTGATTTAGTCAACATACTCAGCTGGTAAAAAAATTACAGATACAGTAATTAGTTTGGTGTTTAGAACCAATATGATAAATCCTAATGCTGTACCTAAACAACATTTTTATGAGATTTCAAAAAATGTTCTATGTATGACCCCTTAATACATCATTTTAAAGATAAATAAATAAGGAAGTTTTTTTAGTATTATTTTTATTTTTGTAAACCTATCGGTACAAATTTGTGTCTAATACATAAAATATTAGAACAAACTTATTTCAAGACACCCTGTCGGGTTTACGAGAAATCCCTTCGCTGGGAACGGTTTCCACATTTCGGTTGGTCGTAAATGTTGACAGAAGGTCATTTATTTGGTTTATGCAATGTGTTTGTCCAGCGCACAGCACGTTGCACAATATTCTAGTACGTAAAAAACAGAGCGAATATTTGCATACTATACGGACTGGAATAACGGAATAGGTCCCATGGCCGGATGGAACATCTCACGTGAATTGTATTAGGTTGAATGTTTTTAGGTTTAATTAATATTTATAAAATCAAACGAAGAGTGAAACTGTGAATAAATTGGGTAAAATTTAGTGGGATTAACATTAGCGGGTTAGTACAAAACGTTATAGCTTCTATGTTCAGAAGATATAACAGGTTATATTCAGTATAACTAGGTGTAACCGCGGAGTTAAATGAGCCGTAGTGGAGTAATTGTTATAAATGATTTCTGTGTTTAATATAATAACAATCTCGAGTAATTTGAAAAATGATTTATATGTTTTTTTTTTTCATTTGCAATTTAATAGTGTAACTCCGAAAACAAATCACGGACAGCGTGGACTAAAAATAACTGTTTCATGGATAATAGTAAACTACAGATACATATTTTACGGATAACAGTAAACTGCAGAAAACTGTTTCAAGGAAAACAGTAAACTGAAAGAGAGAACTACAAATAAACTTTTCGCAGATAATATTAAAGAGATAACGAACGGTAAACTACAGAAATCTTTTTCACGGATAACAGTAAACTACAGACACCAATTTTACGGATAACAGTAAACTAAAGATAACCGTTTCAAGGAAAACAGTAAACTGAAAGAGAGAACTACAGATACATTTTTCGCAGATAATATTAAAAATATAACGGTACTTTACAGAAATCTGTTTCACGGATAACAGTGAACTATATACTCCTATTTTACGGATAACAGTAAACTACAGATAACCGTTTCAAGGAAGACAGTAAACTATAGAAAACCGTTTCAAGGAAAACAGTAAATTGAAAGAGAGAACTACAGGCACATTTTACGCAGATAATATTAAAAAAGATAACGGTACTCTACAGAAATCTGTTTCACGGATAACAGTAAACTACAGACGCCTATTTTACGGATAACGGTAAACTACGGATGGCCGTTTCAAGGAAAACAGTAAACTACAGATAACCGTTACAAGGAAAACGGTAAATTGAAAGAGAGAGCTACAGATACATTTTTCGCAGATAATATTAAAAATATAACGGTACACTACAGAAATCTGTTTCACGGGTAGCAGTAAACTACAAATAATAAATAATGTAATGACAGCAGTAAAGTACAGGCAACAGTTTCACGGAAACAGAAATCTGTAATATTTAACTACGTTTATCTATTTCACGGATAACAGTCAAATTTAACAGTAAACAACAATTTTAGTTTAATAGTTAACAAATAACTGTTCCACTGTTAACATAAAACTGTAATAGAAAACGACAGATATCTGTTTCACGGATTCGATTCGCGAAATTGCATCCCACTCGTGGATTTAAAACGGGTATTTTATATTTTGACCGATTTTGGGGAACCAGACGTGTAAAAAAATAAAATGTGCAGAATAATCTCCTATACATTATTGTTAGATAAAACCCCCAAAAAGGTTCATTCTAGTACGGAAAATCTCAAAAAAATTAACTTCCTGTCATAAAAACGTGTTTCTGGTTGTGTGATTTTTTTTGTTAATGAAATCGGCCGAACGACTTCAACAAACGTATGTACGAAATCGGACGTACAATGCGGCCGTTAGAGTGCGAACACATATATATACAATTTGTAATGACACTACAAAACGTGTTCTGGGGATCATGGTCGGTGCTCCTCGACCAATCCCGACCTTACGTCTTATTAAGTAACTGCAACAGCTCATGATGTATCCTATGGTCAATAAAACACTTGCACAAACTTATAAAATATTGTAAATACTTATTCAAGGACATTTGTATAAAAAAGCAATGTTCATAGAAGAGTTGGTAGCAGTGAAGCAAGTAATATCAAAGAGCTTAAGCCTCGGGAAAGCAATGCTAGACATTCAAGAGGCAGCTATATTGCTTTTCAATCCAACAATATTGGTTTCCCTTATCAAAATAAGTAAAATGCTTTCAATTCTATCAATAATAAATCGCTCTCGCACCATTGAGCAAGCCTAAAACCATACGCTTCATAGAATAAACTGTTTAAAGTTGAATTGTCAATTGACTTGTTTAATTATATACAATTTACATCTCTGAACTAAAAACTCTCGAGTTATTAAATATTTAACATTTTCAACACTTCATGAAAACCATAAAGTAAATGTAATACTAAACTTGAAACATTTTTATTACCGACAAATTTAGCTTCTATAAAACATCATTTGAGCATTAATGTTTAAGTACTAAATGACATTGCGACTAAGCCATCATACACATGCGTAAGTTAATATTCATTTGTTAAGTTATATTGTCGCTTTATTGTGTTTGTATGTGCGAGCTATTTGAAATAAAGGTATCAGGTGACTATTCCATAAAGTAACAAGTTACAAATAATTACAAGTCCTGATAAAAGCGAGTGTACGTACGTGAGTAGCATAATATAACAGCTGATTTCAACCATAATCTTAAACAAAACCCCAGCGTACATTATACTTTGAGGTTATATTTACAACTTCAATCATCATAATTATAATGAATTTTCTTGTGACGTTATTGATCTAATGTATGCTAAAATGCGATATAAGATTTGCCGCTATCTTAAAACGAATCACTTCAGCGAAATAACATTTTGCACATTTGTGTAACCAATCTAATAAACTTGTATAATGAGTTTCATGAATTTATCTGAAACCGTTCATCAATATGTACGTGCGTAAAACCGTACGTACGTGAGTAACAATATAATATAACAGTTGATTTCAACTATCATCTGTAATACTTAAACAAAACCCAGCGCAGATTATACTTTGAAGTTATGTTTACAACTTCAATCATTATAATAACTTCCCGTGAAGTTGATTGTTTTAAATATGAGTTATAGAAGTAATGTATGCTACAGTACGTTATACGATTTGCTTTGAGGTTATAAACTGTATATAAATACAACCTCTTATCGTCAATATATTATTCGTTTGGGAATGCTAGTATGTATTTCGATATCTGTCTTACATTAGTTACGTATAGGTCGTCATATCAGTGAAAATATCAGAGTGTACAATAATCTGTTTTCATCGGCTTTACCATGGGTTTCCGCCAGGGTTTGTGAGCGAAGAAAGCATGAGCTTAACCCCTAGTATATTGTAAAAGAAGTTAAAGTTACTTGAAAGTCAATTCATATTCCAAATTCACAAAACATTACCCAACATTAATTGTATGGACACGTGATATTTAATTACTGACATGAGTAGACCTAGAGATACTATTTATAAAAAAAAAACGTATTATTATTTCAGTAAAACTAATTAACGATACTTTTCGTTTTTGTTTGCAAAAACTTTACTATAAAACTTACTGAACTTTACTTTTTTGTTCGTAGGTAAGTTGTGTTTATTATTTCATTTCTCTGAGACACTTTTTTCATTTACCTAAAATAACCACGAAAATCGACAACCAAACAACAATTCACATTATAACCTATAATCTTGTACATATATTTTTCAGAAAAACTACAACATGTACTATTTAAACATTTAATTATTGCACACTTGTAGAAAACGTCTGTAACCTGTTAGCACTTGTACTTCTGTGGAACAACATTTCACTTCACTTATTAAAAGTTTCCTTGCAACTTGTACCTTCGTAAAACAGTCCCATGGAAATTCAAAAAGACATTTATCGTACAGTTGTACTTGGAAGGAGCAGACCTTTTAATATTAAACTGTAATACAATTTAAATGTTTTCTTGTTCGGCAACACTTTCCTCCCCGCATTCTTTTCTCAAGATGAAAACTTTGGCCTGAAGTATATAACCTAGCATTTGAAACAATGTGTCAAGTTTTTCCATTCCTTCCATCTCAAAGGTTCAACAATGCAATTAAAAAGTTTACAGGGGAAGAGGGTTGAGATATTAAATTCCACAGGCCAAATAAATATCTTGATTAATTTTTGGTATTTTATTATGAAGTGTGGAGAAAACTTCGAAAGTTAAAGAAAATACTTATCGAAAAACTACGCGGTAGAGAACGCTGTATACATGGTGATGTTTTTCCAAGTACATTTAAATAGGTGATTTGAATTTTGCAAAAAAGTGCGTCGTGAATTTTACTGGTAATTTTAAAACTTTGTATTCTTGACATTTTTTATAAGCCAAACAGTTTTCCAGTAAATATATTCACTTTAAAAATATCAGATGCACTGCAGTGTATTTCGAGAGGATCGCAATAATGAACAGCTGTAATACCATTGTTGAAAATATCAGCTGGAATTTCTTCATTGTTGTAACGACAACAATGGTTGCCAACAGCTGTGGTTCATTATTTCTCTGTTCTTGTTCTTAAATAATGTTAAGTGAGTTTTCAAGAAAACCTTTCACAGCAAGTTAATGCTTCTGATTTATTCATGAGGTTGTATTGTTTGTGTGTAAATACTTTAATTACTTTTGTATGCGTTCTATTGTACACATATCAAACACATATAAGAAAATTCAACATTTAAATTTAGGAGCAGTTGAAACTAGCTAGCTAAATATGTTATAATAAATAAAATAATAATAATAATAATTCGACCACGCAGCCGAACCGCTGAGGTGAGTTGAGCAAATTTCCAAAATTATATTTATATGTTTCAGGGTTTCAACCAACAATTCGGGAAATTGGTCTACTCACGACGGCACTGAACAATTTCCCGAATTGTTTGTTTGTTTGAATTTATTGTGTGTACGAAATACATTAGTAGAATTTGTTTGCACCTGAGCCTCCAGCTTCAACTCACGCGCTCCTTCGTTCCACTCGCAGCGGAAAAACCTGCTTTGCGAGTTCGCACTTCGACATTGCGGCCTCGGGTCATGAGCTTCGCTTCGCTCGCAGAGTACAAACTCAGCCGTCGGCCTCGTATTGAGAGAATTGAACCGGGTACTTTTATGGTAGTTTATGTTTTGATTGATTTTGGGGGAGCCAAACGGGTTCTAAGGTCGTGTAAAAAACAAAATGTGCAGAACAATATCCTAAATTTAATATTTTAGATAAAACTCTAAAAAAGTTTCATTCTCGTACGAAAAATAAAAAAAGTTACTTCCTGTCAAAAAACGTACTCCCGGTTGTTGTATATTTTGGCTAACGAACTCGTCCGAGCGACGTAGACAACCAACGCACGTACCAAATTTGGACCAAATCGGACTTAAAATGCGGCCACGCGAGTGTGAAGTACATACATACATATATATAATTTTTAATGACACACCAAAACGTAATTTGAAGTTACCAATCACATTCAAAAGATGGAGAAACGCTAACACCATATTAATGTTCTGTGTACATCACCCAGCATCATATGAATACAATTAGGTAGGCTAAACCTCTTACGAACATGTTTTAATTTTCTATATCCTAAAAGAAGGTGCTTGATTCGCACAATCGGTTAAATTAGATACATAAATTATTTAGTAAAATCAAAATGGAAAATGGCTGCTAAAAGCGTTTCCGGACATACGTTTCTAGGAAGCTTTTTATTTTAATGAATGTAACCAGCGAATTATATGCGTTCATTAACTGTATTCATCCAATTAATATATTAACTTCGAAACTTTCAAAACAGTTTTAATCATGTTATTACTAAAATCGAAGCTCTATGCCTGAGTTTATAAATCTACCTATCAAGAGATATATACTAAATTCATAAAACTAATAGTAAATAAACAATAAAGTAGCATTAATAAATGATCGGCAAAAAATATTTCCAATTTAAAACTGGAAATCATTCCCACTGTACAAACGTACAAAATTACCACATTCACGGAAATTTACCATGGAAACTACTCTCTGTAAGAATTATTGTATTTTCTCAGTTATCCTTGACTCAATAATAAAATATGAAACACCATTGGATTCACCATTAAATTTTCTACATTTTTTGTATCTTAAAATTTGTTCGTAAACCTTAAGTGTTTTTTTTAAATTTGACTTTGAAAAGTTTGAACAACCGCCATCTTAAAACGAACCACTTCAGCGAATAACATTTTGCACATTTGTGTAAACCAATGTGATAAACTTTCATGATGAGTTTCATAAATTTATCTTAAACCTTTCATGAGATAATAATTTCTTTCGAAAAAACGCATACACACAGACAACTTCTAAATTAGGCAAGATAGCACACATGTCATCAACTCCTATAAAAACGAGTGTACGTACAAAAACATTTTAAAATAAACGGTACCATGAACTGGCACATACTTTCTCACAAACATATTTAAATTATTAAACAGATTCACTGTGACTTCATAATTGTAGGAGGGGTAGGAGAGGTGATATTAAAGTAGGAGATTAACTAATAAATATTATTATTTTTATCTGGAGAGAAAACTTTTCGATCGATTTCGAACAAATTTGCACCAAACACGTCAATTAGGCCTGTATAGAAAAAAAGTTTTGAAATTTTTGGAAAAACAACCCCCTTTTCGGCCAAAAACACAAAAAATCAGTTAGGCCTATTATTATTAGCTAAACGAGAATTTTTAGAAAGATGCTGTTTTTTTTTGCATATGGTAGGGTACATTAAGGGCTACTAATAAACCAAATTTTATCAAAATCGTTTAAACCGTTTGAAAAAAAATAGCTGATTTTTGGGGTTTTTTTTACCAAAAAGGGGGTTGTTTTTCAAAAATGTTCAAAACCGTTCTTTTTGTGAATCTATACACGCCTACTTGACATGTCTGGTGCAAATTTGTTTGAAATCGATCGAATAGTTTTCGTTCTAACATTGTATACAGACAGACATTTTGTAAAAACTACTTTTTTGGACTCTGGGGGTCCCAAAACGGATATTTCCACAAAAATCTCAACATCGATGTTTTTTGCGATCACTATACTTTCTCTATACTATAGTATAGTGAGAAAGTAAAACGTACTCATTGTACGTGAGTAACATTTAATATAACAGCTGATTTCATCCATCACCTGCGATACTTAAACAAAACCCACTTTGCGGTTATGTTTACAACTTTATTCATTATAAGTTCTTGTGACGTTGATTTTTTTAAATAGGGTATGAGTTATAGAACTAATGTATGCTATAATACGTTATACGATATGCTTTGAGGCTATAAACTGTATACAAATACAACCTTTAATCATCAATATAGGTATTCGTTTATAAAAATTTAAAGACGCCTAAACATTTATCGTTTGTTTTTAAACCTATTCGTTTAGCTTCGGAAACATTCGTATATCTTCGTATAACATATAAACATAATAATATATTCGATTATTTATTTCTTCACTATAATATTAATAACTTCTAAATTATTTGTTCTATCAAAGTAAAATAAAAAGCAATTAAAAGACAATATTTTCATCTCTCTTTAAATATATAATAACATATTATATAAATACAAATTTTTAGAAATAGGCCTATGGTTTTATAATCCTTAAAATTTACGCAATTAAAAATCCCCGTCAGCATAAGTAGGCCTAGTTAAAGTCTGTTGTTTTTAAATAGCGTTTTGTATAAATAATGTATTTCTGATGTGCATCTAATTAACACGAATGTGATATTTCACGGAGGCTTACTAGTATTGTACTATTTGCTACTTTTGACCTGCTGATTAACACGGTAAAGTTTGTCGTGTTATATATTATCATAAATGGTCAGCCTACTTTCCTTGTATAAATCGTTCTAATTAACCTTCCATGCATGTTCGATACAATCACAATGTGCATACTATATAAGTTGGTTGCGTGATACTTTGCTCTGTAAAGCCAACACAGGAAAACGAGTTGTATTCATAAATCACAATACACTCTTAACTAATCTAATAGTACGCTTAGAGCCGATCAATTATTCAATCGGGTAGTATTGTGAATACTTTTGTTGAACAATCGATGGAATTTAATTCAATATAATTTGAACAACTTACCGTCGTCAGTAGTCAAATTTGTCGTATTGTACACGACGGCCGTTTCGGCTATTCAGCCATTATCAAGTGGTTTGGAGGAAATCCTCCGTTGTCATGGAACACTTAACACTTTAAACAAAATTCACAAACATTTAAATAATTTTAAAATCACATTTATTAAAATCATGTCCGGTGGGCCCACTGTTTCGCACTGAACTATTTCTTATCTTAGAGAAATGTAGGAACTGGTTTGTGATTAGGAAAAGTAAGAGAGGGGAACGGTACGGTCTATTGTGTTTCTGCTATTATGGTATCATATAATAAGTTCGATTCAAAACGTAATTTTTCGTTAGTATTGTATCTGGATTAGTTTAGAACATTTTATATATCTCGTATTGTTCAAGTGCATTCATAAATTTTCCTTTTTTACAGTGGTGGAGTATATTTATTTTTCAAGTTGTCATCGATCGTTGTATATTTATGGTTGTTTAGAATGAGATGTTCGGTGTATTTCGATTCAACTTTTCTTTGACGTAGCATTTGTTTGGGTGTCGGGATATGTTCTTTGAACCTCTTTACAACAATGATCATACAGTGTTGTATGGGTCACCACCGAGATCGTCATGTCCGAGTTCGTCATGTCCGAGTTCGTCACATCGACGAAAATCAATGAGCCGTACTAATTAGGGTCGGCCGTCTACCTGCCCCGCCGAGTGTGTCATGCCTCCTCCGCCCGAACGGGAACAATAGATCCTAGTCACAGATCACAAGAGAACGGTCAAATACCGTTCTGAATCTTTACGCACAAAGTTTACTAATGTTGGTTCTTCATGTAGCTGAACATTATACAAACTAATGTATTGTAAAGTCGTATTACCACTTTATATAATTAGAATTAAAAAAAAACTAGAGGACTGACCTAAACTGTTTAGTCACAGTATGTTGCTGATAACAGTATGATTATAATATTTGTATGATTATAATATTTCGTCGTATTACCACTTTATATAATTAGAATTAAAAAAAAACTAGAGGACTGACCTAAACTGTTTAGTCACAGTATGTTGCCGATAACAGTATGATTATAATATTTGTATGATTATAATATTTCGTCGTATTACCACTTTATATAATTAGAATAAAAAAAAAACTAGAGGACTGACCTAAACTGTTTAGTCACAGTA
>JAGFPH010001445.1:81245-110513 GCA_018207615.1 Philaenus spumarius
TTTGAACGAATAACTCAGTTTGTGTTTTCAAAGAATGTTTGCAATGGAGTCTGTATAAAGTTACTTTAATAAAACTAAATATTACATTTTATGCAGCTCGCAATGTATTTTTGAAATATGGACTGAAAGTATAAATACGAAAGCTATATACTCGCTTTCAACCTAATAGAATATTTCATGACTAATTCCTAAAGTGGATGTTTATGTTCGAGGCAACGCCGCGAACATAAAAAGCCGGTAAATCACCAAAAAGCACTTTAGGTATTATTAAATTATGAACGATATTTTTTTTCATACTGCACTACATTCACACTAGCACTTAATTAATTAAAATACATTATACGTTGTTCTACAGATTTTAAACCTATGCGCGACAGTGCTGCTATCAGTTGTTAATCAATCGAACCTTTTGAGTTGTTGTTACTTTAAAGTACCGCAATGGGTTGTTTACCTACAATACTTTTTGGGCCTAGTACAATACAATACTTTTTCCCCAGTTCCATGCAAAAGTCAGCTGATTATTGAATCAGCTGAGTTTTTGAGCAAGTAGTGAATTACTACAATAAAGAGTCACTTCAAGGGCGTAACGAATGAACTAGAAACATCAGTTTATAATGCAGTATGATCCAAAAAAACTTTGTCATATACCAGGTTTTATAAAATTTGACAACATTTTGGAAAACCCGTTTTTTAGGAAATTTGTTTACTATGGAATAAAACAATAGGCGAACACCCTATATTTGCTTCCAAACAGCCATCGATAGTTTTACCATAGATCATGAATAATAAATAGATCTTGCATCCATACGGCAGCAGTGTGGCGAAAATTAGGTTGTCGGGAAAATAGTGCATGATGGCGCCGCGAGGTAGCGCTAGGGAGAAATCATTGGTAGCATTGGTGTTTCACACAGCTTCCGTCGTTTCCCCAATAGATAGCGCCACTATCGTCGAATTTCCAGTGGAACGAAATATTGCATTGGATCGGAGTTCTATTAGATTATCCTAATACAATGGTTTTACTATACCAATAGCGAACTAGGGTTTTTTTCGTTTTTGGGAAATATTTTTAGTTGTTTTTACATTTTCAAGTTTCCCTTTTAACAGGTCAACATCTGTAATACATTTCGAGTTACTTTTAGTTTGGGCTGGGTATTTTGGTATATCAAACAGTGTCCAGATATTTATAAGAAAAATAAAGCTTCTGTGAAATGTCTTTGACCTGTTATGAATGAGAACTTTATTTGCTTAAAGTGCCATTGAGTAATAAAGAGTGTTGGGAAATATGTTTCCCAGGCGCCATTTTGAAGCGGTTAGAGATAAAGTCAAACTTTAAATAATAAAAAAAAAATTTTTGAAAGACCTTTTCAATTACGTGCTTCATGACTAACGTTACTATTTGGAGGTTTTGAGTTTTAATCTTTTTATCCCAAATTTGTATGAGTTTTTAAAGTTTGAAAGTTTTTAGTAATGGATAAGTGAAGCACATTTTTGGAAAGGGTATCTTCTCATTAATCTAGGATACAAAATTTGGTTTATGTAGCCTGTATTATGTAGTAACAATAAAACCAACTGCAAAACACTACTTTTAGGAACACTCTGTGCATACGCAGACAAGTTAAAACTTTTTTCCAAAAAAAGTGAGATGTCACTCGACTTACCTTTACATTTAAAAATTTTCCAAAAACGACCCCCACTCAAAAAAAAAACTTTTGGGGCATTTTTGAGATTTGAATTTTGTTAACTGAATCCTCTAGGGTTGAAATAGGGGGTTTAAGATAAAACTAAAGCTGTAGGGCATTTGGTTCAATCACTATTCATTGCGCAGGGGGGGGGGATTTGATTTATCCTGTATACTTTACAGGTTAAGGCTCGGCTCCCTACATTCAAAACGGCGAAGTTGGGTACCAATTTCAATGTTAAATAGCCAAAACATACCTTCACTATTAAGTATATTTTTGTGTTGTTTTCGTCAAAAAACGAAAGCTGTATTTTTTTTCTTAAAGTAAAATAGATTGTGGGTGTTGATTGCTAAGGTTTTTTGCAATATCTCTTTTTGCAACTGATTAAAAAATTAATAAATTTTACTATCTATATCATACGTTTATGAAAACAATAAAACGGTTTTTGAAAATGTATTCGGCAATCAACATCCGCATATGACAGTACTTCAAAATGAAACCAAATTTTTAAATTTATTCCACGAATTAACGGGAAAAAATGACTTATTCTGTAGCATTGCTCTTATGGGAATCAGATTCAATATGGCGGACAGGGTAGCGCCCCCTTAAAGATTGGTTTCATCACTATGTATTGAGCACAGGTAGTCTGATTCACCCTGATAAATAATTACAAATTCGATTATTATCTTCAGATGTCTGCACGCGTCGTTAGTGGTTTTTGTGGACGCTGCCAACGTGTTATAAAGGGGAAATGTCGGGGCAAAAATAAATCGTCGGCAGCACCGCAGCAGGGATCACGCAGTATGGCGATTAATCAGTGTAGATTAAATCTTGAATAGCCTCAAAACATTCAGCGTGTTTATAAAACTACTCTTTATTCATTTTAAGCCAGTTTATATAATTAAAATATTCCTAGGAACGTGTTTGTTTATTGTTTATGAAATGCAGGAATTCAACTATAGTTTTAATATGAAAATGACGTATTATTCGAAAGGAAAAATAAAGACAGTAATAAAATATGAACAAAATTAAATATATTTACTTTTATTTATTACTACACGACTCAAATGTTGCATCGTAACAATTGTAAACTTACTGCACGAGTGGTCAAACCTTTAATGGACAAACTAGTCAGTTTATATACTTAGTTTGACCTGGAACCTAACTCTTTTTAGCATCTAAATAATCCTTGTATATTATTTGTCAAAGAAGTTTTTTATTGCTAAACGATACCTCTCTTAATTCTTCATCAACATTAATTAATTATTCAAGCATCATTTTAAAACTCATGTTCCCCTCTTATTTTTTTTCGATTATCCTTAATATTTCGAGCTGGGATGAAGGTAGAGGAAAATAAAAAATACCACCGTGTAGGGGAGGTATTTTTTCAACAAAAAGGTCATATGTATTTATTTCGTCCGAGCAATGGTTTGTCTGGAAAAAATTCGATAATGCAGGTATGTATTTTGCAGCAGAGGAAATCAGTAAAAGGGGACATCTTATTCATATTATGAAGCGTTGGCTCATTCTAAATTGGCCGAATTTCAATATATCGAATTGAAACTTGACACAGGAGTTAAAATATATATTTTAAACATTTATGCTGAGTTTCAGCTTGTTATCTTGAAAATTTACCTTTATCTACTGTCGAAAAATGGACAAACAGCTTAAAATTTATGTTTTCATTAAAAAAATTGATTTAAATAATACATTTCACACCTAGGGCCGAAAATGAGGTTTTGCAGGCTTGAGATCGTGTTTCAAGTTCGAGACGGAGTCGAGAGAGCTGCAAAACCCTTTCGGCCGTGGTGCGAACGCTTTTTTTCACCACACTACACAATAAAATAAACACTATATAAAATTAAAAAAGAATATTTATTTTAAATAACACGTAAATAACACAATACAACTTTGAGGTTATGGCTCCTATCAACAGCAACAATAATAACTGGTTGCCAGGCAACGGTGAAAATAACAATTATGTGTGTGCCACTAGTCTGTCGGCCATACATATTGAATCATTTGCCATATGGGCCTATTTCATAACGAAATTGTGTTGAGATATAGGCTAACAACAGACGAGACACCGGTGTACGGGACACTTTCCGGTGTCCCAGCTTCTCGCAGGGAGAGACACCGTAGAGCCACAGAATCTGGTAGCGCGCTACTCAGTGTCTCATCTGTTGACACACATTTAATTGATAGTACATTTAGTGTCCCGTACACTAGTGTACCGTACACCGGTGTCTCGTCTGTTGTTAGCCTTACGTTCATATTTTAATTGAATAATCGAACAGCTGACTTTACGGCCCTAGGGCAGAAAAGAGCTACTTTCGGCCTCCAAATGTGTTTCCGAAAATATCTGAAAACATCGTAGTGTGATGAAAATGTTTTATATTATATTTCATATGGTTCCTAATGCAAGGCGCCATTTATTAAAAATATGTTTAACTAAAAAACAGCTGTTATTTTAATGTTTTACATTCTAGAATGCAGTATAATCTATCACGCAAACCAATCAAATGAAATCAACGTAAAGCGTTATAAGTGTTCATTAAACTGTTATAAAATTAAACTAAATTAAATAAATAAACGTAATCTACTCAATTAAATCAACGTATTAAATCAGGTAAGTAGGCAAACATGCAAAATATTAGCACGGGTCATCTAGTAATAATAAAAGGGGAATATTTCTTTTCAAATTCTTTTGCCTCAAAAAGAGTATTGCGTCATTTTACTGCCTTCTAAATTAAAAGGAAAAATGTTTGTAAATGTTTTTACCTACTTGATCACGTTTCAAAATGTCAATCTAAACAAAATGTTTCTATTTTAAAAATGAAAATTGGTTCTTGATCCCGTTTTAAAATAGCGACCCTAAATTGATTTGTTTGTTATTTCATGAAATAATAATAATAACTTATGTATTGTTATTTATTTTTGAAGCGTTCAACTTGGAAATTTCTCCTCTTGATTTCCGATATTTAAAAAAATGTAGGGTCCCAGTGAAATGAAAAAGCCGAAACCTAATAATTGGCAATGTAGGTGTTAGGTTAGGCCATGTGTGATGCTAAATTACGGATCTAATAAAGTTGAATATATTTTTTGTATTTAAAATTTTAACATATTTCCAACCATTTTAAAATGGAGGACAAATGTTTGTACATTTTGATTGAAATGGGAGCGTACAGAAAAAAAGTTACATTATATATTATATTTCTGAAAAAAAAACCCTATGAAACATCAATACTATTATTCCTAAATACTTATTTTATTCTTGGCACTTGTTTAAAAACACTCGAAATTAGCCTAGACGAAGTACAACATTTTATTCCCCTAGAGAAAACACAAAATTATGCCATTCAAAAGACAACTATTTTGTTAAAGATATCCGCATCAAACTTTTTCAACGCACGACATTTTACATCGGAAGGTAGTAATATAGAGCATTTGTGTAGTTTGATCTTTATGCTCTAAAAAAACATGCAGTATTTTAATTTATTACATTAATCAGTTTTTGAAATAAAAGCGGAAAAGCGAAAAATGGCAGGAGCGTAAAAACTAGGGACATCGGACATAATTATGTTATTGGGAATTTTCCTTATGCCAGAAACAATATCTAATCATATTGGTAGATAGTTATGAAACAGCCTGTATATTTAACGATGAAGAAAACCTGCAGTCAGTAATGACTTGTAAGTTAATACTTGTATTAATTTACTTAATTCATAAAACTGAAGAAAAGTGGAAATTATGCAAGGAATTATTTCTTAACAAGTTACACAACTTGTAGTAATTCTCATGCAAAGTCCTTAATTACTTTAAAAGGATTCAACCTTCTACTTGGTTGGGTGACACGAACTGTACAAGTTTTCTATTACTATCAAGATATTAATTAAGTTACAAACATTATTTATAATGTAGACTCGATCATTTGGAATAATTAACTGATTTGCTCAAACGTCGGGCCGAAAAATTCAAAGCTAAAGAAATATTTAAATGTAAATTAATTATTGGTAATGTAAATGAATATAAATAATGTAATACTACTATAAATATAGCTCTGTGAACATAAATATCTACACAAGTGTGATTATACAAGTCAAATATAGGTTTCAGGCTATTTTAGAGCAATATCGTCTAAAATATTATATACATAAGCAGCTTTGTCCTGACTGACTGACATAGAGAATCAACTTAGAGCAAAAACTACTTAAGATACAAATACGAAAACTTAAAATCATATTCTTATGGGGTCATAGACGTACACTGAAAAGGATTTTGCAAAATTTTCATTTTAAAGCGTAAGAGTAGTGAATATTTGTCCTGCGCTCGTTGTCACTCACAAACTTTAACATATAAAACAGCTTCGGATTAAAAGCTTAGCAACTCATGTTTGTTTATATTCATTTCCATATCAACCAAATTAGCAAATTTAGAATCAGTTCGTTATTCTTCACAGCCAATAGTTTTTTATATTATGCTAACAAACTGGAAGCAAACATAATAAAAAATAACGAAAAAATGCTTATTATAATTCAATTCAAACATCTGTTGTTACATATTATAAATGAAACATCTGATTTGGATCGAAAACACGTTTATTTTCAACCAATTTGGAAATTCAGAATCAGGTTAAAAATCAGGAAATTCTTCACAACTGACAGTTTTTTTTAGATTAGGTAAAACAAACAAAATTCGTACTGTGTTATAATTGTTTCTTTTAAGTTGGTAATATAAAAATTAGTTTGAAATGTTGATTATTGACTATTTAAATATTAACAGTGAAATTACAACTCATGCCGCAATTGGAATTATCGGGAAATATCGTGTCTATTTCGATCTCTGGCTTACATTAGCTATGTAAAGGTCATCGCTCAATCGTCATCTCCGTAAAAATATCAGCGTATACAATAATCTGTTTGCATTGCCTTCGTCATAGGTTGCCGCCGGGGCTGTTGAGCGAAGCGAGCAGGGGCGGATCTTATTTCATCCAACAGAAAAGTGTTCTCCTGTTTCTTTTTATATATTACAGAACACGTTATTCTAGAGCGATCAGAATTAAAATATAATTCGACTACACAGCTAAACCGCTGACGTGAGTTGAGCAAACTTCCAGAATTAAGTTTATAGGCCTACATGTCTTAGGGTTTTAACCAACAATTTGGGAAATAGGTCTATTCACGACGGTGCTGAATAGCTGCAAAATGGTTCGCACGCCGTTCCGCGTATTGGGAGTATCTTCAATTCACAATGCATTGGGTGCTTCGCACGCCAACCCCGCGGTAGAATCCACCACGTGGCTTTGAACCGGGTACTTCTGTGGTATTTTACGTTTTGATCGATTTTGGGGGAACCAAGTGAGCTATAAGGTCGCGTAAAAAAACTAATTCATTCTCGTAGGAAAAATCTCAAAAAAAGTTACTTCCGGTCAAAAAACGTGCTTCCGATTGTTGGATTTTTGTGCCAAACGAACTCGTATGAGCAACGTAGACAACCAGCATGTGTACTAAATTTGAACCAAATCGGGCTTAAAATGCGGCCGCTAGAGTGCGAACACTTATATGTATATGATTTTTAATGACACACCAAAACGTGTTCTGGGGACCATGATCGGTGCTAATTTGCTACTCCTGACCTTGGGTCTGCTACCATAAGGGCCACTACATTAGTAGCAGGATGGAAATTTACTGCATTTTCCCATGGAAATTCGCTAACAAGCAGCAATAAATAGTATATTCATTGTGCGAGACATGTACTACATTTAGAGAACAATTCATAATAATTCGACCACGCAGCTGGACCACTGAAGTGAGTTGAGCAAATTTCCAAAATTAAGTTTATATGCCTATGTTTTAGGGTTTCAACCAACAATTTTGGAAATAGGTCTACTCATGAAGGCGTTGAACAGCTGTCTGTGTGTACGCAATATATTAGTAGAATTTGTTTGCGCCTAGTGGCCTCGCGAGTTTGCACCACTTGGCTTCGAACCGGGTACTTTTATGGTATTTTACGTTTTGATCGATTTTGGGGGAACCAAGTGAGCTATAAGGTCGCGTAAAAAAAATGTGCAGAATAATATCCTACATTTATATTTTTAGAAAAAAGCTCTAAAAAAAATCATTCTCGTAGTAAAAATGTCAAAAAATAGTTACTTCCAGTCAAAAAACGTGCTTCCGATTGTTGGATTTTTTTTGGCTAACGAACTCATCCGAGCGACGTAGACAACCAGAATGTGCACCAAATTTGAACTGAATCGGACTTAAAATGCGGCCGCTAGAGTGTGAACACACACACACATATATATATGATTTTTAATGACACACCAAAACGTGTTCTGGGGACCATGATCGGTGCTCATTTGCTACTCCCGACCTTGGGTCTTACCTCAAGGGCCACTGCAGTAGCTCATTTTTCCTATGGAAATTCGCTAACAAGCAGCAATAAGTAGTATATTCATTGTACTAGGCATGTACTACATTTAGAGAACAATTAATAATTATGATAAAATAACTTGCCGTCATCATTGTATTTGGATAACCTCCGATCCAATGCAATATTTCGTTCCACTGGAAATTCGACGATAGTGGCGCTATATATTGGGGAAACGACGGAAACGGTGTGAAACACCAATGCTAGCAATGATTTCACCCTAGCGCTACCTCGCGGTGCGATCATGCACTATTTTCCCGACAACCTTTTTTTCGGCACACAGCCCCCGTATGCATGCATGATCTATTTTATTATTCATGATCTATGCCGTCATATAAGTCACTATTGCTGCAACGCGGGCATCAACTAAAATTGCTTGCAAATAAACGTATTACAATGGCGTCAGTCTTGGGGGTATTATATAACGAGAATTTTTGTGTTGATTTAATGAAATTGAAGTTAATATTAAACCTCGTAAAGAATAACGAAAATAAACATAACTATGGTAATGGTAATGATAACATTTTTAATAACAATGACAATAAATTAAATACATTTTTAATTTTTAACTTGCCGTGGGCTTCTGGGATTTTTATAGCTATGTCGTACAGGCTGTTCGAGTCGAATAATATTTCCAAGTGTTCACTGTTAACGGACAGGCAGTCGGCATCCGGTACCTGTAAGGTTTATACCAACGAGCACATAATAGAATAGAGAAGACAGGTGATTATATTTATTTTTTGGCCAGAGACATTTTTGGCCAATACAATCGATGAAGGATAATAGCTAATTTATGTGTACTAATTGGTTTGTTTAACATCCTATTTACCAACACAGTAAATACTACAATATTGCATGTACATTTGCTATCATTATCTTTAATTTAGCTAATATCATTCTTCCGATTGTTTTGACAGCTATACCATCTGATAGGGAATCAAAGGGCTAAAAAAGATGTCTTGAATTTTTTTTGTTAAAATGTATGGTTTTTAAGTAATTTAGGTTTGAAATTTTCAAACAGCCGCCATTTTTAAATTCATGACTTTATTTAATAGCTTATTTTTATTGTGATACATCATTGTTAGGTTAAACTTCATGCCGAGTTTTAACTCAATCAGTCAAACCGTTCTAAAGATAAGGATTATTTTGCACAAAAAACACAATGGTGGTTATCTAGAAAACGAAACATTTTCTGGCCTGCGTTTGTATGAAAGTTTTTCTTATTTTGACCCATAGAACATATTTGGCACTTTAATTATGGAAAATTATGGCACCTGTCTTGTCCTACAAAAATCTAAGGCAAAACAAACGCACCCTTTTAAATCATTTAGAATCACTGATTCAATATTTTAGAAATACACTACAAACTTAAACTATTAAATCTTCGTTACATAACCAAGCCTTATAAATCACTTGGAAAACTTGTTCTCTTACAAGTACAAAATGTTTACTTTCAAGTGAAATTCTAACAAACGTTCAATGATTTCAATTTGCACTGTGCTGCTCGATAGACTCGCTAACGAGATAAGATGTTTGGCGAAGACAAGCCCTTGAAATTGAAGTATATTGCATGAAAGTCGATTCATGTCGAGATGTGGCAAAGAGCGTTCATTGTGTCTGGAATTAAGTGGTGAAGCGGTGGTAACGGAAAATGTACATGACAGCTTGGTAAAAAAGGGATAAAACGGCGAATTGCGAACCTACATTTATCGAAGTATTTATTGAACATAGAAAAATACCATAAAAGTGCAGTGTTTAATGCTCCGTTGCTGAGAAGCTTACAGAAAGTCCGTAATTGTAAATCTAAACAGTTACCACTATTACGTAAAAATATATTTTGTCATATAATACATTAATTTGTGTAGTATCAGGACTCTAATTGTAATAGAATAGTACTAGTAACTTAAATTGTTCCTCTTTTTGTCAATTTATTTGACGCGTTTCGGTATGTCTTTCCCATCATCAGAATGTCTCTTTCAATGAAGGTCGTCAAAATAATAAGTACGCAAACGGGAGCACCACACAAAATAATAACGAATACAAATAACTAATGAGCTTGACTTGTGAGAAAGTAACTTAGATCAAATAAAACCTGAACACGAAATCTCATAATAAATACGTTTACTAACCTCAAACGCGTTTCAACGACAATGTCGTCATCCTCTGTGATGCACGGACTACAGTAACCAAACTATAACGAGAACTTTAGTTATACGAGAGTTATAGTTTGGTTACTGTAGCCCGTGCTTAACTGAGGATGGCGACATCGTCGTTGAAACGCGTTTGAGGTTATTAAACGTATTTATTGTGAGATTTTCTGTTCAGGTTTTATTTTATCTAATAATGAATATGTTTATTGTTGGTACTATAATAAGCTGTTTGCTCTAATATTTGTATTAACAGATGATTTCAAACTTCTCAACAATAATTTGTGTTTCTAAGTTTTAGGTTATGTTTTTGTAAACAATGCCATCTGTTGTACATACAAATAATAAACACTATACTAATAAATATTTTACGGCGATGGTAGCGCCGTAATAATTAAATATGTTTAATGTTGGTATAGTAATCAACTATTTCCTCTAATATTTTCATCAACAGCTGATTTGAAACAATTTTTTCAATTTCTAACTTTTTAGGTTAGGGTTTTGTTTAAGGGTCTGTTCCAGTAAGCGAGAAAGCAACCGGAAACGCAACCGCTTCTCACTGTATCCCTATCTAAAGAGTGCAATTTCTTGCAGCTGAACGCTTCGACATTGCCTCATTTCAAACCATTTTATAAGTATATCTTTTGTAATTGAGTGTTGAAAAAAAAAACTGAATATTCTTTATAAAAGTTTAGATCCGGCTTGCAAATTATTTTTCATTATTAATTTTTATTGCGTTAGGAAAAAAAATCAAACTTTGTACTTACAAAATGTCAATTATAAAACGAATCGAAAGCATTTAAAAAAATGTAAATTGCAAAATGGATGTGACTGTGCTTAAAATGAGACCTTGCAATCAATTTTATGATAAAAAGTAAACGAAATAAATGGTTTGAAATTTAACTTTGCTCTTATGGGATAAAAATCCAAAATGGCCTCCACTACAGCAGACCCTTAAGTGTAGACCTGAGCCTTGGTTCTTTTAACCTTTATTATGATTGCTGGTAGGTTATAATAAATTGACAGGTTTAGTATCAGTATTGTTAAAATATACGAAATAATTTGATTTGAACATTTAAAATTATTTACCATCTTAGCTTTGTGGTTGTTATTAATACTACACCT
Source organism: Philaenus spumarius (assembly GCA_018207615.1). Classification (NCBI taxonomy): domain Eukaryota; kingdom Metazoa; phylum Arthropoda; class Insecta; order Hemiptera; family Aphrophoridae; genus Philaenus; species Philaenus spumarius. The sequence continues at coordinate 92,626 of JAGFPH010001445.1, forward strand.
TTATTACAAAGAAAACATAACATGATTACGTGTATATAAGGTTATAAAAGGGTTGTCTTTGATAGTTTGTACTAAATGGTACAAATGTTATGTTTTAAACTATACATAACATATTCAATAAACAATTTTTAGAGAATTTCATAGGAAAGATGAGCTATTGCAGCGAATCTGATGAGACCTAAGGTCGGGAGTACTCAATGAGCACCGATCATTGTCCTCTGAACACGTTATGGGGTGCCATTAAAAATTGTACATATTTGTATACATGTGTTCGCACTATACCGCGTGCATTTTAAGACCGATTTGGTACATATATTGGTTTTCAAAGTCGCTTGGACGAGTTCGTTAACGAATAATTCCAACAACCGGAAGCACGTTTTTTGATCGGAAGTAGGCCTAACAATTTGTTGAGATTTTTCGTACTATAATTATTAAACTTTTTTATGGCTTATCTAAACGGATAAGTATAGTAAATTAGTCTGCACATTTTCTTTTTTTACACGACCTGAATTTTGAGTCCCCAAAAATCGGTCAAAACGTAAAATAACATAAAAGTATCATCCAACACGAAGTAAAGCAGTCCGTAATCCGGGGGAGCAAGGTCGAAGTGCAAACAAGCGAAGTGAGTGCTTCCACTGAGAGCGGAACGAAGACGACGCTGGAGGCTGAGGTGCAATCCAATTGTACTAATATATTTCGTACACGCAGGCCTTCGAAATTTAGCTCTTTCGTGAGTAGACCAATTTCCCAAACAGTTAGCTGAAACCCTAAAATATATAAACTTAATTTTGGAAATTCGCTCAACTCACGTCAGCAGTTCAACTACGTGATCGAATTATTTAATAGCTCTCATATATTTTATTACGAGATGTGATACTAAATGAGGCAATACAATCGAGCTTTAGAAATTGACTAGATATTAAATATTTAATAACTGGATAATAAAACACCATCTATAAATATAAAAGCCAAATACCACTCACTCGCTCGCTGACTCACCAGAACCGTGTCATCTGATACTGTTGAGTCGGATCATTGTTCCATTGATCAAACCACCCGGAATCGTGGGAAAAAACGGCGAAAACGTTTTTCTAATACTGATCGTGCTAAAGCACACGGAGTCTGTCAAAAAGATACAGTGCAAAAAATCCCGCCGTAAATCGCGAGGCTGTCAAAAGATACAACAAAAAAATCCTGCAATCGCGAGGCTGCCAAAAAGTACAGCCAACAAAATCCCCAGGTCAAAATGGCTGCCGTTCGAAAATACAGTTCTAAAAGATGTCAAATGAAGGTGCTTCCATGGTCTGAAAAATCAAAGTCAGGGTTTCACTACAACTGCAACACCGATTATCACAAAGACAAAACAGTTGAACTAGGTCCTATGACGACATGTATATGGTGTACAGCTATGAAGTGGTATAAATAACATGGTTTAGAAACTACGATTCATATCCTTACGATACACAAAATTACCATCATTTGTCGCATTTATTTCACAAAAATAATTATGCAATAGCGAAGCATTGCCGGGTCAGCTAGTATTACCATAGTCTTGTTTCATTATAACTGGTTTTATTATAAGCCAATTTTTCTTTCATAGATTTTCCAATAGTTGCCCCTTATTGCAAGTACTTATACACCCCTTTTTCATAGTGAACATTTTCATCATCGTTTTTTATAGATAAGTAGGGGAAACCCATGCGTGCTCCGCACTCCAACCCCGTTGGAACCTTCTATACACATAATCGTGTTATGTTTTCTTTATAATAAAAGTGTAGGCTTAATAATAACCCCAACGCTAAGATGGTAGTAAATAAAATTAAATATTCAAATCAAATTATTTCGTATATTTTACAACAGCAGTTATAATAAAGGTTAAAATAACAAGCAAGGCTCAGGTCTACACTTTAATAAAAATCCAACCTAAAAGTTAGAAATACAAATAATTGCTTTAAAGTTTGAAATCAGTTGTTAATGGAAACATTAGAGCAAACATCTGTTTTATCTGTTATTTTATTCAATTGGTTGCTATTTATTCCAGAAACATGTGTTGGTTCATCAGTCTAGGACTAAATTAAGAATTTTTCCGGCTAAATTTACAAGTATTGAAATAAAAAAATATGTGCTATCGTGGGACCCCTGTCATCACGCCTTTTGAACCAACATTTCATTTTTATTGGATGTATTTAAAATAAATGGACATTTAACTGTGTTTACCATCTTAGCTTTGAGGTTATAATGAATTCTCAACCTTTATTATAATAACATTAAACGTAGGCCTATAGGAACAGTAATAATTGTAACAAATTTGAAAATTACATTAACTTACTTTTCTAAGTTTGTATTACTCATACTTTCCATTTCTTGAATCTACATTACAAAATTGAAATAGTTAGATAATTCAACTCACTTTTAATTGTTAATACCAGCGCTTGGCGAAAATATCCGAACTACGCCGGACGGAACCGAACGTCTTCTAAATTATATTGATGATTTAAAACACATGTTTCTTGAATTTATTTACATTCATTACCATAGCAACCGATTCCATAACGGTTTTTCGTTACGCGTTACATTTTCTATTTGTCAACTCCCACCGCAAGCCGCGTGAAGGAACTTCGTTCCAAAATCATCCAAGTGGATTATAGCCTATGATACTCAGGAATAGTGTAGCTTTTTTATTAGTAAAACTATTTTTTCAATCGGTTCAGTAGTTCTAGAGATGTTCCTAGTTCCTACATACAAACAAACAAATTTTACCTCTTTATAATATTAGTTTAGGTATAGTAGTATAGTATGGATAAAAATGTTAAATGTTTTTAGTACAATTTCGGAGTTTAGGAAGTTTTCTTATTTATAATTTTAGCTTAAGGAATTTTAAAGTGCACATTAACCGCTAAAACATCGTAAATGGCTTATAAATATTGAAAGATTCTTAAGTACGGCGTCTTGATTGTATGGAAGGATGATAGCAAAGAAGTGGAATGAGTTGAAATTAAATTCCGCTAGAGTGACTTGAAAGGAATTTCAGAAAAAATATTCTTTAATAACAAATTGGAAGTGCAAGAGATTTACGTATTGAAATATCAGGTAAGGAATTTGTATGTTATGAATTTCATATCAGAATTGTTAAAGATGGCAAATTTACAAGAAAACAGCAGATTAAATTATATGACGAACTAATACAATATTTGTGTAACATAAGCTATGATATATACAATTTAAAATAAAGTAATTTCATCACGCAGATGAACCGCTGTCGTGAGTTGAGCGAATTTCCAATTTCCTCACGAAGGCTTTGAATAGCTGCCTACGTGTACGAAATATATTATTACACGCTTAATCTCCTATACCGGGTGTTCCGAGAATCTGGAAGCGGTTTAATATTTCGTATATAAGGAAAATTTGAAGGTAGATGTGATTGAGGAACCTACTCTATATAAAAATACTATTTTATTAAGATTTCAAAAAAAATATCCCCCATCTTGCATACGCCATTTTGAATCCGCCGTTTTGAATGTAACTTTTTTTTTTTAACTGGGAAGGGGGTCATGTGATACATCATTTCGATGAAGAAATTCGAGAGAAAACCAACGGTGAAAATTGCACATCCATATCTTTAACCGATTAAAAATGGCGGCCAAAAAACAACGAAATCATGTTTTCCGATTTTGCTCCATTTTGCTGTACTATTATTTAAAAAAATATTTATTATTTTTCTTTTTGGATTCAGAATTAAATAAGCTTTCAAACGATATGGCACACAACGATATTTAGTTGAACCACTCGAAATCAATTTAAAAAATCTGGTAATTGGTTGACCGTGCAGGCCAACCATAGAACTTCCCGCTTAGTTTGCATTTTAAACGCTTAAAAATGAGTTTATTTGTTAAAATACCAAAAAACGAAAATTTGTGAATTTTTAAACAACGATAACTTTTGAATGCGTCGTTCGATTTTCATTTTTAAAAAAGCATTCTACGTAGTTTTTAAAGCACAAAACGAAAATGTACAGGTTTATATTGATTGGTTGAGAAATCTGGAAGATATGTTAAAAAAATACCAAAAAATACAAAAAAACAAAAATTTGTGAATTTTTAAACAACGATAACTTTTGAATGCGTCGTCCGATTTTCATTTTCAAAAAAGCAGTCGACGCAGTTTTTTAAGCACAAAATGTATACATGGTTTTATTATGATTTTTTCACACGCTTTAAAGTTATTTTTAAAAAACATAAAAATTCAAAAAAAATTTAGGTTATTTTTTTTAATTTCTTCGGATTGGCTCGATGGATTAACTCTCAAATCTAATCAGATCTAAGTTTTGATACACCCTTTCGAATGACATGTCGTAGAATTCAATCGGTTGATTCGTTTTTGAGAAACTGTACGACAAAAATTTATTTACACACATACATCCACTCACACACACACACACACGCACACACACATACTGGTATTCACCCAATTGTGGAACTTGGTCGATTGTGGCATCATTGAAGTTACGTATACCACAGTATAGTCTGAAACCTAAGAATAATGATTCTTTAGACCGTTTTTTCAAACACTCCAAATTTTCGCCTAACACAGCCAAAAGAAAATTGTGACAACATGTGCCACAATTGGTGATATATGAAATAATTAGTGTATGATGCTACAAATGCTGTATTAAACCTCTAACGTGTGTTACGCCCGCAGGTACTTTTCTTGCGCTGTTGCCAACTTGTGCTGCCGACCTTTTTCATTCATGCATTGTCCTTGTTTCTATTTCTTAGATTCTTTCACCACTTCTAGCCTGGCTCACTATTCACTTTGAAAGGAAGGCTAACGCACAATATATTACAGAGTATTGTATCGGACTACTTCCGTTTTCTAATGAACACAATATTACTCCAATTAAAATAAAATTTCTTTGTTTTACTATCGTATATGAAAGTACATATTGTTTGTTACGTTACAGATTAATATTAATTAATTTATGGAAACAGTAGCTGTGATTATGGTTAGCTTTCGTGAATTTTCATCATTCAATGTGACTGGATTACTACCATACCATAAGAGAACTGAAACATAAATAATAATTTTAAGCCATTATCAAAATAATACTTTTGTCAGACATATGGGCAACATAAAAACTGAACTTTCTGATGAAAGTGTGCCGATCTTTTGCGTTTATTATTGAGGCTCTAAAAAAATATAACTTTGGAGTTGAATTATTTGTATGTTTCAGTTTTGTGAATTTGTATCAGTAAAATAATAAATTATTACTTTGTCTATCATTTAAATAAACGGGATCTTGTGAGGTGATGAATTAGAAAACTAATCTAATCTATACTATACAGGGTGGTTATAAAGTCACTTCCCCCTTTAACTTTTGTGTTTGTTAAAAGAAACAAATATCCTTTGGGGAACGATACTAACTTTAACCCAAAGTTATATTACAACGGAAAATAATTTGTAACGTTTAAATAATTCGATTGGTACCAAGCAAGGTATACAAAACTACTACGGCTGGATGAACCATCCGTAGTAAGTTGTAGAGAATTGAAGCGGCAACACTGTACCAAGTACATTTTGCCGCGAAATCACCACAAATCAGCTTACTACGTTAGCCGTTAGGAGCGCTATCACACGGCGAAGTCCCAGTTGCTGCAAATGCGTAATGTTCGACCTTTTTACACACCGGGAGAAAAACTCATTTATGGCAACTGACTCTTATATACCTTATTCTGCGATAAGAATCATAAATATAAGCCAAATAAATTGTGGCAACGTGTGTATGTTGCCACAATTTTTTATGTTGCCACAGTGTGGTCTGGTACCGGTGAATGATGCCACAATAGAGTGTTTACCAACGCACACACACACACACACACACACACACGGTCGGACACCTCGGCGGGAATAGTCAGAATGGCTTCCTGGGACCTTAAAACGTGGAGATTTAATGAAAACTCGACTTTCGAAAATCGGACCGAAATCAATAACTTCCCTTTATTGGTAGCGGGAAGTTAAACAAATCAAAATGTGTGGCTGTAATTCAAAAATTTTAAATACTCCCAAATATCGTTGTGTGACTTATCGTTTGAAAGCTTATGTAATTCTGAATCCAAAAAGCATAATAATAAATATAACAAAAATTATAGTACAGCAAAATTGGGCAAAAAACGGAAAATCGGTCTTTATTGTTTTTTGGCCGCCATTTTTAATCGGTTAAATATATTGATGTGCAATTTTCACCTTTGAGTTTCTCTCTATCACATGACCACCTTCCAATTAAAAAAAAACAAAGTTACATTCAAAATGGCAGATCCAAGATGGCGGATACATTTTTTGAAATCTTAATAAAATAGTATTTTTACATAGAGTAGGTTCCTCAATCACATGTACCTTTGAATTTTCCTTATATACGAAATATTAAACCATTTCCAGCCTTTTCGAACACCCGGTTTATATATATAAATTAGACAAAACTCTAAAAAGTCTAATTTTAGAAACAAAAACGTAAAAACATTGTTATTTCTAGGCAAAAAACGTGCTTCAGTTTGTTTAATTTTTTTGGGTAACGAACTCTTCCGAGCGACGTGGACTACCAACATGTGTACCAAATTTGGACCAAATCCGACTTAAAATGCGGCCACTAGCCAATAGTCCGAACACGTATATATTTAAATTGTTAAATGACTCCCCAAAACGTGTTTTGGGAACCACGATCAATGCTCATTTACTACTCCCGACCTTAGGTCTCACCATAAGGGTCACAGTAATAGCTCATCTTTCATATGAGCCGTTTAAAAATTTGATATATTTCACATTCAATTGTTGAGGTTTTAGAAAAATGTATAATTAATTGAAATTTATTTATTAACTACAATTAAATTAACGCGAATACTAACGACTTTGTATATGTTGTAGCTTTGTTTGTTGAAATTCGTGTTTTGGAAGCAGTGAAATTTATACGATAGTTCGACACGTTAAAGCGGTACTTTGCGCAAATTCAATTTCACAAATGTATTCAGGATCCCAAAACACAATAAACAACGTGACCTAGTTTTATTTGCAGCGACTATTACAGCGTTAAAATAACGGAAACTTTGTCGGGCGAACAGCTGCTCTCTAAACTGCGGAAAAGTCAAATGGCGATTATAAATTTCCCGAGAGGATCGCATAATACAGAACTCGATTCAAACAAGAATGAAAAGTCGTGCGTTGCTTTGTTTGTATGATTACTTTAGTTGAAATTGCTATTTAGTTTTATATAAAAAAGAAATGTCTGTGGGTGGATGTATGATCCGATTTGTAAGTGTGCGCCACGCATGCCCAGACTGTTTGATGCATTGGGATAAAATTTATCGTAGTAATTAATTAGCCTAGTACAAGTGGGAGCTAACGAAGTAAACATTATTTGGATTACCTACATTAAGGGGTTAAAATGGGGTGTGGCAACCTTAAAACCATACAGCTTCAATTCCCATGATAGTAGAGGGCTGACATTTTGTGCACAAAATACACAAAACAAATTAGAAAACTAAAATTTAGAGACTAAAACGGGGATAACAACCCCTAAATCAATGAATGAATTATTTTATTTCGCTTGAGATTGCTGAAATTTAGTACATTTATTTCGTAAACGTTACAAGAAAAAGAAAACCCATCGAATTTCGGTCACTAACGTGTAAGGAGAGACTACCGAGTAAGGGGTCACTACCGTGTAGTGTAAGGAGTCACTAACGTGTAAGGGGTCACCAACGTGTAAGAGGTCACTACCGTGTAAGGGATCACCAACGTGTAATAGGTCACTACCATGTAAGGGGTCACTACCGTGTAAGGATTCACTACCGTGTAAGAGGTCACTACCATGTAAGGGGTCACTACCGTGTAAGGATTCACTACCATGTAACGAGTCACTACCATGTAAGGGGTCACCAACGTGTAAGAGGTCACTACCGTGTAAGGGGTCACTACCATATAAGGGGTCACTACCGTGTAAGGATTCACTACCGTGTAACGAGTCACTGCCGTGTAGGGGTCACCAACGTGTAAGAGGTCACTGCCGTGTAAGTGGTCACTACCGTGTAAGAGATCACTACCGTGTAAGGGGTTACCAACGTGTAAGAGGTCACTACCATGTAAGGGGTCACCAACGTGTAAGTGGCCACTACCGTGTAAGGGGTCACTACCATGTAAGGGGTCACCGACGTGTAAGAGATCACTACCGTGTAAGGGGTTACCAACGTGTAAGAGGTCACTACCATGTAAGGGGTCACCAACGTGTAAGGGGTCACTACCATGTAAGGGTCACCAACGTGCAAGAGGTCACTAACGTGTAAGGGGTCACTACTGTGTAAGTTGTCCGGACCTTGAAAGGGGTCACTACCGTGTAAGAGGTCACTACCATTTAAGGGGTCACTGCCGTGAAAGGAGTCATTACCGTGTAAGGGGTTAAAATTGAATAACTACTGGTATACAGTAAATATAAATTCCACTACTTCCTACAAGCTAGAGGGCTGACATTTGCTACATATTATACAATGGGAAAACTAGCCTTAAAATTATACACTTGCTGTGAAGCTGTCCGTGGTCATAGAAATTGCATCGCCTATGATTGTTATATTTTTTATCCTAAGTGTGTAAACAAATCGTAAATAAATGTATTGCAAAGCCTAAGAATAAAGATGAGTTGAAACAGGCAATCGAAATGTGTGGTATGAGGAGAGAGGTGAACTGGGAAAACTAACCTAAAAATTATACACTTGCTGTGACACCAGTATATAGGAACACAAAAAATATTACATTTCGATTACTTGCGGATAAGCGGTAAAATATTTTTCTTAGTTAAAATTGTAGGTTTAATTTTCTCATATACTTGAAAAAAGCATCTCTAAATATGATTTTAAATTTTTACGTTCGGTAGGGACAAAATCGCTGCAAACGTAGTTTTTAGCACTTACTGGCGCACACCTGATCGTGTAGGTAGTCCTAAATCGGAAACAGATTGGTTTGAGCTAAAAAACTCACTTTGCCCTTTTGGGCTTGTGTACTCGGATCGGAAATCGTTTTTTGAATTGCTTTTCACGGTAAGGCTCAGTTTTTACCCTGCATTCCTGTCATTCGTTAATTCATTTATCAACGAGCGAATCCGCGGGTAACTGCTAGTGTATTACTTTCAAAGATACGCTAAAGTTACATCAAATAAAATGTAAACAGAAGCGTGCTAAAGGCTACGTTACGGAAAGCAAGCTCAGTAAAAAGCTTTGTGGATTTGTTTTATGAATGTTGAACATCGTAAACTTTCAACATAAAGGTTTTAACATAATCAAAGGAGAAGGGAATTTTACGACAGGCAAAAAGACTGGAGATAAACCTTCAGATGAAATTTATGAACTCAATTTCAAAAGCTAATTAGTCGAATTTGTATCTTTTATGGCTTTAATTTACTTAATGTATTTGAAAAGATATTGCAAATGTGCTGCTTTTAAACGCTCTGCTTTGCTAAACAAGATGTCTGACAAGATCTCAGAATATTACTGTATAAATAACATTTCTTCTTGAACTGACTAAATTATTGGATTTAAATCTTTTAAAATCAAATGTAGGCCCGAATCACCAATACTTGTAAAATAAGTCAGTTTATCAATCCATTAATTAAACTGTTGCCAAAATATCATCTTAATTGAAGTACAGTCTATAACAAACGGAATCGACAAAAGTGTAATTAGTTAGATTTTATAAGAAATTTTTGTCTCAGTATGACTACCAATTAAAATTATAACGCCGAAGCCGTCGAGAGGAAGTGGTGGTTTGTAGTCTAATCATAGGCCGTTCCTCGTTAACTCATGGGCTTCTGATGCGTCATGGGAATCCACTATTATATCCCTACTGTAGTAATTTTCTTTCCATCAAGCACTCCTTCTTTAGGAGTGTGGAAATTATAATGCATGTGCGTAAGAGGTTTTGCCTACCTAATTGCATTCAGATTGGGAAAAATGAATAAAAACTATCATTTGTCAAGACTAAGCATTTTAAAATGAAAACGTCTTTAAAATAATTGATGTCGGGTGTGAGGAGGCAGTCATGGCTTAACGAGCGACAGATTCGGTGGAAGTAATTTCAAACTTTAATAACTCTGGTAAAATAAACTTAACGCCACTATCTTGATCTCGTTTTAAGAAAAAGGGGTGCGTGTTTTGTGCCAGTACCAATGCAACATTCGGGGCGGGCCAAACGTTGTAAATTAGTCGGGACGGGCCTTCGTTCCTCGACTTTTTGAATCATAAGTCTTCATAACGGGATGATGTGTCAGAAGTTAACGATCCAAGTGAAGTAACTGTTGTTTTGAAAAAAAAAATATATTTGTTACAATACATTTTGGGCTCTGAGAGTACTTTTTAAAATTACATAAAGCTGTAAATGCATAAAAATAAGAACCATCCGATCTTCTTGAAATATCCAGTTACATGATGCATGATGGGAAGATGTTACAATAATCGGGCACAAATTCTAGAGCACATAATTTCAAACAGAATAACGCTGGTGGATTTCTTTGTTGATAAGATGTTATTATAAATCGAACCAGACTCATCGGATCCATTGGAGCCATGCAAGTGCAATAAATATAAATTGAAAATTAAATAAATTATTGAAAACAACAATTTTATTTTATTTTAATGTACTGTAATATACATAATTTTTATAATGAAAAGTTATTCTTTAGGCAACATTAAGACTTAGGAATTTCGGGAAAGTGACAATTAAAAAATATTGCGGTTACCAATAAAAAAAAAACAAACTAATCCCTATTTTCAATGAAATTTGCCACTTTTTTCTAAATTGATTTATATGTTATTATAGAGCTTACAAAAATAAGAGGAGTTCCCCATTAAAATTTATTTGTACCCTCAATGGCTCAAAAGTTAGTTGTTGTAACATTTTATGTGGGAATCAATAATTATTTGCAGGCCTATCAAACGTCAAACTTACTGAACTTTTAGTGCCTGTAATTCCTAAACGGCTAAAGATTAAAAAAAAAAAACCTAAGAATAAATCATTATTGTTTTACACCGTAAAACCCCATTAAATACAGGATGTTCCGTTACAAATTACAAAGTTGGCTGCCATATTGGATCATGGGGGCAATTTTTTACATTTCACAAAATGGATTTTTAAACTTCATTGAAAAGAAAGGAAGGTTCCCCTTTTAAAGTACTCTGTCATATTTATAGTTCAAAAGTTAGTGTATTTTGAATTTCTGAAAAAAGTAAACTCCAATAATTTGTACAACGTAAAATGTTTTGCTTTTTAACTTCTTAATTTTTAATGAACTTTGTGAATGACATTGTACATTAAAGGTTTGGTAATGGGGAATAATAGTGAAATGAAACGCATTCGGTTAAGTATCTGGCTGAATATGAAAGCAGTCAGGAGAGAGAAAAATCTACGGAGAAATACGGCAGCAATTTCGTGGCTTTACTGCCTCGACCTCGCCTTCGTCATTAATACGCCTTTGTTTTATCCAATGTTTCACTTGAAGAGTGTTTTATTTTCTACAATGGTTACGCCTTATTAGTTTTGATTAAGGCTGGCATTCATAGTCGTTTCCTTAAGGTAGCCTTAAAGCTCCCTCATGTAAGAAAACAGTACCTTAAAGAGGCCTTACAAATAGTTTTCAATTCATAGACAAACTCAATATATTAGATTGTTTTATCAATTCATTTTGTGCAGTAGGTTTCGGGAATACCTACTAGACTATACTTTATCCAAACAGACCTGCGCTCTAAACCATAAAATCGACCCTCGGTCCCACATGCTCAGAACACTCACACGGCCTACCTGCTGCTAATGGTTCTTCTATGAATCACCAACTAGCTCTAGTGCTACAAAATCACATTTTTCTAACTGTTAACTTTACTTAATTTTTACTCTAATTGCTGAACTCTAAATATAATTCCTCGCAAAATGATTCTAAACATGTTACAATTGTGACAACTCTAAGCGGTTTTACGGTCAGTAGGTTACAAAATCATAAATGTGACTACTTACAAATGGTTATTGACATTTTATTTGACAAGTACGTTTTGCTCGTGTTAGTTTAATAATATTATTTTCTTGATTTATCAGTAAATGTACAGGAACATTTAAAACGAATTTGTATTTAGTGTTATTTTAGTATACGTTCACTGTTATATTGATTCTGATTTGATTTAGCTTCTTTCTTTTTTTGCTTACATTAGAAATTTTAGAAGATACTTTAGTTTTATGTTTTATAATATTATTTTATTGATTTATTAGTTATTGTAGAGTAACATTGCAAAATGAATTTGTAATAATTTTAATTTTACTCTTAGTATACGTTCACTGTTATATTGGTTTTGATTTAGTTTGTTTGTTTTTTGCATACGTTTGAAATCACTTTTAGAATTACTGTAATTATGTATGTTATTGTGATCGTGCTAATTGAAATAAAATGTCAACAACCATTTTTAAGTAGTCAAATTTATGATTTTGTAACCTACTGACCATAAAACCGCTTAGAGTTGTCAAAATTGTACCGTGTTTGGACTCACTTTGCGAGGAAAAATATTTAGAGTTTAGTAATTAGAGTAAAAATTAAGTAAAGTTAACAGTTAGAAAAATGTGATTTTGTAGTTGGTGATTTATAGAAGAAAGATTATTGCCAGGTAGGCAGTGTGTGTGTGTCTGATCGTGCGGAGCGAGGGTCGATTTTATGGCTTAGAGCTCACGTCTGTTTGGACAAACTATAATTGCAAAAAAATATGGCAACAAACTAGTTAGTTAAAAAAAAATAAAACATATTATAAAAACAGAATTCTATCAATATAGTATGAATATGGAATACTGGTAATCCTCTTTTATTGTAATTTATCTTATCTGGTACCAATGGGGCAATACAATTTTTTATTAAATCCTTTGAAAATCGGTATTTCATTTTAAATTGCCATTTAAAATATTTTTCGAAAGCATTATCATAATCCCGAATGTACCGTTTAGGGATCCTTCCATATCACATGCAAAATAAGGAATTAAAAAAAAATCTTCATAATTAGCCATTTCGTCTGTCATTAGAATCACTTATGAAACTTGGTAGCTATCTAGAGAAAATTACGAATTCGAAGGTACCTTTAGGATTGCTTGGAGTGACTCTGCATTGCAAATGAACCTAAGGCAGCCTTTAGGTACCTTTAAAGAAGGTTTTAACGCTTACTTAAAATCTATACTTAAGGTTTGACTCTGAATTAAAAAATCATATCTTAAGGCCTCCTAAACTCTTCCTTTCCTTAAGGCTACCTTAAGAAACGACTATGAATACTTAAAAATGCTTAAAAGTATAGAGTTAGTAATTTGTCAGAGAAAATATTCACTTACTCTTTTCTTGGTATTAGCACTGTTTTTTGTTTTATATTCACTTAAATTTTGTTATCACTATCACATATTTTATCAAAGGCTAGTGATTTCGCCCCTTCTAACATCGCTCTCCAACCCCGACGGCGACCCATGGCGAAGCCAACGCAAACAGATTATTGTATACTCTGATATGTTCACGGAAATGACGATGGAGTGGTGATATATAAATAGGTAATGTAAGACAGAGATCCAAATAGACACGACCATCTCAAATAATTTGAATTACGACACGCGTGAAAACATTTCTATTTAAATAATCAATGTATTTTGATATTAACAACTAAAAGAAACAATATAATATGGAACAGCAGATGATTGACTTTTAATACAGTAAGCATTTTATTTGCTTTTACCTAATCTAAAAGTGCTAGTTGAGAAAAATAATTACCTGATTATAAATTTGCTTAATTGGTTGCAAACGTACGTTGTTTTGGTTCTTTGTTGGCCTAACATAAAATTATGTTAAGTTTTTGATCCAAATCAGCTGCTTTATCTATACTTATAAAAGCCAAATACCATTGACTCATCACAGTTTCTCCAAAACCACGAGGCCTACAAACATGAAATTTGGCACTAATACTCTTTATAGGCTCTAGACGCGCACTAAGAAAGGGTTTCCTAAAATTCCAAATTTTAGGGGGGTTTTGGGGGGTCAAAGTTTTTAAATCACGATTTATCAAAACCTACCGGACGGATTGGAATGAAATTTAGTATGTCGCTTCCTCTAGGGCCATAGATGCTCGCTAAGAAAGGGTTTAAAAAAAAAATCGAAATTTTAGGTTGGTTTGGGGGGTCAAAGTTACTAAAAAGAAACACCGAACGGATTGGAATGAAATTTATTATGTAGCTTCCTCTAGGGCCCTAGGTACTCGCTAAGAAAGAGCTTTTAAAAAAAAAAAAAATGAAATTTTGGGGGGGGGGTGGGGGGGGGGGGTCAAAGTTACTAAAAATCCCCATAAGAAATACATAGTGTAATATATTTATTGATATAATATATTTTTTGTTAATATACATTTAACTTTGATTTGTCTATCCGTGCAAAGCCGGGTCGGGCCAGCTAGTTTATAATATATAACAACATAATTTTGAATTGAATAGCCTACAGCGTTTTTTGGCGATTTTCGTTTCTGTTTGTTTTTAGTTTGTTACTTTAACCTAAAACCGCTGTTGGTTGCGAAGAATAGTAAATTTATTCTAAATTTGCTAAGTTGGTTGCTATGGTCATGAATGTAAAAATAACATGTGTTGCTAAGCTTTTAATCAGGCTATTTTATCTGATTTAAGGGTGGGAGTAAACCCCCGAATATCCACTATTATTATGCTTTAAAAGAAAATTTAGAAAAAATACTTTCTTAGTGTGCGTTTATGACTATACTAATATAGCATACTTTTAAATTTCCGTATTTGGATCTTGAGTAGTTTTTGCTCTAAGCTGATTCTATGTGAGTCAGGACAATGCCGCTTTATGTAATGTAGATATTTTTTTAAATTCTTAAACAAAAATATGTGATAGTAAATGCAACATATTTGTAAAAGATTTGTATGATCATATATCTATATATATAAATGCGAAATACCACTCACTCACTGACTCACTCATCACGATTTTTCTCAAAAACTACCGAACAGATTGAAATTAAATTTGGTATGTAGCTTCCTCTAGGGCCATAGGTGCTCAATAAGAAAGGGTTTGAAAAAATTCGAAATTTTAGGGGGGGTTTGGGGGATCAAAGTTATTAAAAAACGATTTCTTCAAAACTACGGAACGGATTGGAATGAAATTTGGTATGCAGCTTCCTCTAGAGCCATAAGTGTTCACTAACAAAGGGTTTTAAAAATTTGGAAATTTTAGGGTGGTTTATGGCGAAAAAAATACTAAATTACGATTTCTCCAAATTACCGAACAGATTGGAATGAAATTTGGTATGTAGCTTCCTCTAGGGCCATATAGGTGCTCACTATGAAAGGGTATGAAAAATTTCGGAATTTTAGGATTGGTTTGGGGGATCAAAGTTACCCACACCACGGGCAACGCCGTACGGGTCAGCGAGTCTTATATAAAAGTTAACTGGTTGGTATTTTCGTCAACGGAAATTTTATCCACTTTACTTTTTTTAAACACTCAAGATTGCCTAAAACAAAAATATGTTTTTGAAATATAAACTTCTATAGGCCCTCCTCGGCGCCCTAAATATATTTGAGTTTTGTATACAAGCGTAACAGATTGTCCTACGTCATAGGCTTATTCTATAGGCGCACCTCGGCGCTATGTTTGCTGGTGGGTGAATCGGATTTTGTCGTTACGCATTTTCTAAAACGCTCTGTTGCCAAACGCTCTATTCCGTCACGTATTTTCTGATACGCTCTATGCCGTCAATTTGTAAAAGTTTAAGTCTTGCCGAGATTCGAACCAGCAGAGTACATCACTATAGACTAGCGACTTAGCCGGTTAGGCCACGAACACGTTGCTAGTTTAGTATATTTGAGTTGGGTATATAAGTGTGTCAGATTGTCCTACGTCATAGGCTCATCCCGTTAATCTAAGCACAATGTACAGTTTAATTGGTAATACCTCTGAAATGGACATTGTGCTTCCTCATTTCGCAAATTGTGATAAAACTTTACACTTCTCCCCTGTGGTCTTAAGCACACAATTAATTTTTTTTTACAGTACCGGTAGCTCTTTAATTTTTTTGCAAAACAGAAAAAAAAACACTATTTTGTCACTCAAAAGAAAATATTTTTATCTCTTGAGAATATTTTGTGGAGTTTTTGAGCTATTCAACAACAACCATTTATGATCGCCATTTTGAAATAGGTGATAAGAAAAATGTATTACATTTTGTTGTTTTGCCTTTATGCTATAAAACTCTATACAAATTGAACTTAGTATATCTATTAGTTTTTTCAGTTAAAAAGTGAAAAGCAAAATGGATAAATTATGATAACCTAAAGACTTTTTAATATTAAAAAAAAATTTTGAATTGTCTTTGGTCAGAAAATACGTAAAAGTACTTCAATACTTAGAAACTGTGCAATGTCTATAGTTTGTTTTCGCCATAGCTTCTGGATAGACCTTTACTACGCGCACACTCTATATTCAAACGCAAAAAGTACTGTTTTTCAAACCTCAACACATAAACAACGGGTGAAAAAGCCTCCAGAGGTTCTATAGGGTATTGTTGTGGGAAGCGATGATTTGTTGTTAATTGAATCCACCGGGGATGTGGGCTGTATTGCGTGCAAGCGAAGCATTAATACAGGGCTGTTGACATCCCTATGTGTAGGAGCGTGGCGAAAACATGAGAGGAAATATATTGGCACAATAAACAAAGGGTAAGTAGTAATTGATTTATGGAAATTAATGCTTGTGGGGAACCATGTTTTGTTTTATGCGATATGTAGATCTACAAGATTCTCAATTGCAAATCGCTATATAGAGTGTAAAACTCTCCTTTGCAAGTATAGTTGCCTCAACACGTAGAGAGACACCTCCTCAGATAGAAAGGACCGTTCTAATCACCTGTTAACAAACAATGCCTTTGTAACAAGCGGGCACCCGGGACTGCCGGCATCCGCCTCCTATTCTAAGAAATTCTGTGTCATTATAATTTGCAATCGATTGATACATTAGGCCTACATTATCGAATGACGGCTTACTTTTTC
Organism: Philaenus spumarius; assembly: GCA_018207615.1. NCBI lineage: Eukaryota > Metazoa > Arthropoda > Insecta > Hemiptera > Aphrophoridae > Philaenus > Philaenus spumarius. The sequence continues at coordinate 109,714 of JAGFPH010001445.1, forward strand.
GTCTTACTTAGAAGAATGAAAACACATTTGAATCACAGTTCTAAGACGTACCGTTACCGAAATAACAGTTGTCGCTTAACTTTCACCATCACATTGTCGAATCATATACTAGCGCCTTAGCCAGTTAGGCCAAGATCACATTGCAAATATAGTATATTTGAGTTGAGTATATAAGTGTAATGTTAATACAATGTTAATACAATGTGTAGTTTAATTAGTAATACCTCTAAAATCGACATTGTGCTTCCTCATTTCGTAAGTTGTGTTAAAAAGTTTAAACTTCTCCCGTGTGGTCTTAAGCGGACAATAACTTTTTTTCATTACTGAATCAAAAAGAAACAAAACCCCTAAAGCTTAAATCTCTTTCCAGGAGAGTTTCTCCTTCTGCATCTCTCAATTAACAAACCTCCTCAAATCTGAACAAACAGAAAGTTTGTCAGAAGCGGGAAGTTTCAAAACACCAGTAAACTAAAGTCAGACAGAGTCAATATCTTACTCAAGTCTTCAGGGGACAAACTGAAACTGAACTCTATTAAGTGCACTCGTGAGCCTCGTACTCACTTCTCGTAATCAAACTTTTGATTAAACACTTAATTCTTCTTCATACATTAGGACACCTCGCCGTATTGCGGCAGAGGTGCCAACGTATAGGCAAGAAATACTCTATTACGTAATTGTAAATTTCAATTCTTTTTATAAACGTCTTAAATAAATGAAAACAGAAAATATAATTTACAAAATTTAATGCAAATTTTTATGAACAGAAAATAAAACACCTTAAACTTAAACTCAATTGACAA
>JAGFPH010001445.1:126538-141765 GCA_018207615.1 Philaenus spumarius
CGCCTTGGCCTTTGGCCTCAGATGGTTGCTTCGCTTCGCTCGCAATTAGAAAATTCGCTAAAGAATCTCGTTAATCTTTGGCTCGTTTGTTCATAGGTTTGTAAAATTATGAAACCAGGCTTAAATATATTAACAGTAATTACAAGATTAAATATAACCTCAAATACATGCTTTAGAAGAGTGAGAGGCTTTCATTACGATTTTAGTCGTAGTTATACTATCTTCTGTCAACTAAAGTTTTGAAACCAGGCCTAAATATAGTACAAATCATTACAGGATTAACATAACCTCAATACTATGTTTCAGAAATGAGCCAGGCCTATATTACAAAATTGACTATTAGAATTTGTCCATCTTTGCCAAGTTTACCTTGTTTTTGACAAAATAAATTGTTAATCGGGCCCAATTTATTCTAATTCCAACGTGCTAAAACAGTATAAATTAGTTTGTTTTTTTAACAGTTATTAAAAACTATCCAATAAACAGCTGATTTTGGATAATACTCAATCTCAGTTCTATTCCACTCTATTTCCAACTTGCTAAAACAGTATAAATTGGATTGTTTGTAAACAGCTGTTATTTTGTAACCAACATGGCAACCCATAAGACTCTATGATAAAAATTTTCAAGTTTTAAATTAGATTTTCTCAAAAAATTGCGTTAGTACACGAACGCATGGGTGTAATTAAACATCAAAACTCTAAATACAAAATTTCTTTGAATTCATTAGAGCCGTTTTCGAGATCCGCGACAGATACAAAGATACAAGAATTGCTAATTTAAAGTAATGGTATTAGTGCTCTCCGATTTCCAGGCGGTGATAACCACCCAGGGTTTTCGTTTTAAAAACATAAAAGTGCCTAGTTTCCACGATGTTTTATGGATCGTTGGTTCATGTTTTGTTCCAGGATTCATTCATTATGATTTCTGGATTTCAGGTTTGAAACGAACATAAAACATCAAGTTTTATTAGATAAATGATTTCTATACACAGGTTTACATTATACACAAACAATAGATAAAATTATAACACAAACAAAGCACAATAGCAAGCTTTATAGATTCTATAGGAGGTTATGATTTGTTGTTAAATGAAAACGAGGGGGATATATATTGCGTGCAAGGGAAACACTATAGGGTTGTTGACATCCGGCTGTATTTTGCGGGAGAGCCTCGAAAATATATTGGCAAAATAAATAAAGGGTTATTTTTAGTACGGATCGATTTATGGAAATTGTTAAAATTTGCGTTTTACAAAACTGTACAACCAATGGTAACATGCATTTTATTTATCTGACCCGTGCGATTATTTCACAAGTTAGGAGTAGGCCTACACTTACCAGATTTAATTATCAACGTATTATACGTTGATTTAATGCAGTTAATTACGTTTATTTATTTACTTTGGCCTATAAAACAACTGTTTATAATAAATATAGTTTAAAAAAACTAAAAAACACGCTTTTAGAGCATATCAAACTAAAAAGTTAAAAATAATTTTTCAAAAATAAGCTTAAAACAATAATAAACGATAAATACTAGCATTGTTGTAAAAAAAAGCGTTGGGCGCTCGATGTACGAGAAATATGGACAAAGCGCCCCACGCTTTTTTTTTTACAACAATGCTAGTATTTATCGTTTATTATTGTTTTAAGCTTATTTTTGAAAAATTATTTTTAACTTTTTAGTTTGATATGCTCTAAAAGCGTGTTTTTTAGTTTTTTTAAACTATATTTATTTTTCACTTTTTAGTTCGATGTATTATAAAAGCGTGTTTCTTAGTTTTTTTAAACCATATTTATTTTTTAATTTTTAGTTCGATTAATTATTGAAAAAAAACGAAAATCACTGAAAAAAAATTTCGGCCGTGGACGGGATTAGAACCCACGATCGGGGATTTACGTCAGCGACGAACCGCGCCTTAGACCGCTCGGCCAACGATTGAACTAGCGTAAGAGAGATATAATAACAGTAATTAGCCACTGGCTTTTAGTCCAAGGGAGAGTTACAAAGAAACATACATACATACATACAAGTGAAGCTAATATAAGCGTGTTAAAAATGTATAACGCTTTACGTTGATTTAATTTGATTGATTTGCGTGATAGATTACACTTGCATATAGAATTTAAAAAAATCGAACTATCAGCTGTCATGTTAGTTAATCAGATTGTTAATAGATGGCGCCTTTCATTAGGAGCCATGTGAAGTATAATATACAAGTTTTTTAATAAATGTTTGTAGTGTAAACATGAATTTTAAGCTGTGTTTTTTTGTCAATAGCGGGGAACATAAGCTTTAAATTGATTCTTGAATAATTAATTTTATTGAAGAATTCAGCGAGATATCGCTTAGCGACAAAAAAACACAATTATAACACAGAAATAACAAGTAAGGAATTTTGATAAATCATCTAACAGTGAATTGTGCTCAATTGATTCACCAATTTGCATTTCGATGCAAAAGATTCATGTTTTAACCCAAGTTCTCGTTAAGTGAAAAACTTCTAAAACTCAAGTTTACGCATTAATTTTCAATCCAGTAATTTTAGTAGGGATTAATTTTCGGGTTTTAGCAAGAATGACATTCACAAATTACAGGAGCCGTAGGTCTGTAAATGTTTTCTGACCCATGTTTATATGCACTTTTTAGTTTTTAGCGAATTTCCTTAGGAAAAATGAACACGTTTTTAAATACCACTCATTACTGACTCACTCATCACGATTTCTCAAAAACTACGGAACGGATTGGAACGAAATTTGGTATGTAGATTCCTTTAGAACCATAGGTGCTCGCTAAGAAAGTTTAAAAAAAATTCGAAATTTTAGAGGGGATTTGGGTGGAGGGGGGGGGTCAAAGTTACTGTAAAAACCACAGAACTGATTGGAATGAATTTGGTATGTAGCTTTCTCTATGGCCCTAGAGGCTCGTTAAGAAAGGTTTTCAAAATTTTTTAAATTTTAGGGGAGATTAGGGGGATCAAATTTACTAAAAAACACACAGAATGGATTTGAATGAAATTTGGTATGGTAGCTTCCTCTAGAGCCTTAGGTTCTCGCTAAGAAAGGTTAAAAAAAAAATTATTTTAGGGAGCGTTGAGGGGATCAAAGTTACTAAAAATCCCCATAAGAAATACATAGCGTGATATATTTATTGATATATATATATTTCGCAAATATACATTTAACTTTGATTTGTATACCCGTGCAAAGCCGGATCGGACAGCTATTATCCGTATATATGTGTTCGCACGCAAATGGCAGTATTTTTCCAATTAAGGACATTAAGGACATTGATGAAAACGGTAAATTAGTACTCTTTTACCAATTTGCTTTAAATTAAAAGTACAAATTTTAAACGACAATGTTTGTTGAAATTTAAAACTGTAACATTTTTAGTAGAACGAAATATATTGAGATCCATTTGAAAAGTTCTTAGTTTAAAATTGAATTTGTTATTCAACATTTCAATTTGGTTGAGCAGTTATAATAAGGCACACTGCCCGAGGTATTTGAAATACGGTCATTACTTATTTTCGTTATTTGATTTTATTGCGAGATAAAAACCTGTTTTGCTAGCACCGATATAACAGCAGTAATGTGCAGATTTTTATTTGAAGTTTACGAATATTGTTAGTTTTTGAAGTTTAAGCATCGTTCAGTCCGGTTGAATCTATCCTTCGACGTCCCCGATTCAGCAAACACCCCTTCAAAATAAACGAACAGAAAGTTTATCAGCAGAGGGAAGTTTCTCTGTGTTTGTATGGCTAGACAAACATCAGTATTAATGGAACAAACTTGTACTGAACTGAGCTGAAGTCCACCAAGAACTGACACAAGCTTCGAAGCATTTAAGCCTATCATTAAACAAATAAAATTATTCGATCGTGCAACTGAACAACTGACGTGATTTGAGCTAATTTCCAAACCTAAAATTATTTAAATCAATTTATATTACCTTTTTTCGGCCTGTCACACTAATCTACTGTTGATTTCCTATGATTACTGCAGTTTCGGGCTGCGTGAGCCCATCATCAGATCATAAAAGGTTTTTAGTAGGTGTTGAAATAGTTCTTTACGTAGCTCGTTAATGTTTCAAAACAACGGCGATTACAATTCGAATACAAGAATACACAACAAAACACGTTTACAAAAGTTGTAAAACACACGATATCGGTTACATGTCAGTCGGTGCGGACTCTTCAACGAACAACTCTGCTAATCCGCAGGCTACAATGTTAATGTTAAGTTTAAATGGATTTGGATTTCAACCAACTGTTTGAGAAAAGGGTCTTCTCGTCTAGGCGCTGAATAGCCGCCTGCGCCTACGAACTATAATAGTACAATTTGTTTGCATCCCAACCTCACGCGTTGCTTCGTTCCGTTTGCACATCGATCTTCGTTTCGCTCGCATCCCGGCCGTCAGGCCACGTGGATTTTAACCGGGTACTTTTATGGTATCTTACGTTTTGTTAAAAATGTGCTTCAGGCTGTTGGATTTTTTGGCTGACAAACTAGTCCGAGTGACTTATGGAACCAACGTCAGTACGAAATTTCGACCAAAATGGACTTAGAAAGAGGCCTTTAGAATAATTAATAATAATACTACTGTATATATAATTTTTATTGGCACACCAATTTTTACTGACACGTATTCTGGGGACCATGCTCGGTGCACACTGACCACTCCCGACCTTAGCTGTCACCATAAGAGTCACTACAAAAGCTCGTCTTTCCTGTAGATATTCGCTAATAACTCCACTGATCGCTTGGGGTTACAAAAATCCTTTTACAAGAGGAAGGGATATGTTAATTCATACTTAAGAAATCAATCATCCATTAAAATTAAAAAAATGTTTTAACCTTATATTTTTTACCTGACAATTAGTTGGTTTTCTTCACATCTAATATATTTTGTATGGTTTTTTGAACATCTCCTGTATTTCCAGAGACCCCGCAGAAAAGGCGACTGGAAAAAACAGTAAATATTATCAGGATATGGAAAAAATAGAGATTAATAGTCAGTCTAAGTCATATTACTCAATTTTACTAGTTTATACTAATACTAGGGGAGACCCCTGTGTGCTCCGCACGCCAACCCCCAATGGTTAAAAGAACCAACAAGGCTCAGGTCTCCACGTTAAAGCCCTAACCCAAAAGCTAGAAATACAAAAATAATTGCTTCAATTTTTGTAATCAGCTGTTAATGGAAATATTGGAGCTAACAGCTATATTATCTGTTATTTTATTCAATTGGTTGCTATGATAATAAATGTAAATACATGTGTTGGTTTATCATTCTAGGCCTAACCTAAGAATTTTTCCGACTAAATTTACAAATATTGAAATAAAAAAAGGTTTTTATCGAAATGAATTATAGCCTATGTTACTCAGGTATAGTGTAGCTTTTTATTAGTAAAACTATTTTTTCAATCGGTTCAGTCGTGCCAGAGATTACCCCCTACATACAAACAAACAAACAAAAAAACAAACTTTACCTCTTTATAATATTAGAGGCCTACAATGAACCAAATCAAGTATATTTGCAATGAATTTGGCAAATTTAAAATTAAATTCTTCAAAACTAACAGCTGTTTTACATTATGTAAAATCAAACAAAAAGTTTACTATATTATAAGTCAAAAATCTGGTGTTGCGTATTCATTATATTGTTTCCTTTACCGTAGTTGGTAAAATCAAAATTTGTTATAAGAAAATAGGTCGTCGCAGAGATTGGTGAGTGAAGCTAACATGAGCGGAGCCCCTATCTATACTATCTATACTAATATTATAAAGAGGTAACATTTGTTTGTTTGTTTGTATGTAGGGGGTAATTCCTGGAACTATTGAACCGATTGAAAAAATAGTTTACAAATAAAAAGCTACACAATACCTGAGTAATTTGATAAAAACATTTTTTTATTTCAATGTTTGTAAATATATTCGGACAAAATTCTTAGGTTAGGCCTAGACTAATGAACAGTCATATGTCTTGAATGAATTTACATTCATTACCATAGCAACCAATTGAATAAAATAACAGATAAAACAGCTGAATTCCACATAAAGCTGATTTCAAACTTTGAAGCAACTATTTGTATTTCTAACTTTTAGATTAGGTTTTTATTAAATTGTAGACCAGAGCCTTGCTGGTTCTTTTGACCTTTATTGTAACTGCGTTTTTTAAATTATACGAAATAATTTGAACGTTTAACATAATTTACCATCATAGCTTTGGAGTTATTATTAATCCTACCCCATTATTATAAAGAAATCATAACACAATTATGTGTACAGAAAGGTCCAAAGGGGTTGGCGTGCGGGGCACGCAGTTGTTTCCCCTAGTAAAAAAATAAATCCTGTTCCGAGTGTGTTAAACATCCAACTGGTAGGCTATCACTTATTAACGCTTGATATCACACTACTTTGGAAAGACCATGTAAGAAAGAAAACTAAGAGAAAGAACATAAAATTAATGTCTTGAGGAATTCAGAGCTAACAAACTGCTTTTATGTAAACAATTGCTGACACAAATTTTGTCTTAGGCAATTCAACTTTGAGGCGGCACTTGGGAAACAAACTTAAAAATGATTCAAACCGTTGAGAATAAAGTTCCAAGAATAATTGCAAAGGCACCGCTGGGATTTTCAGAAGAACACAAGAGAGATTTGTGAAGTAGCATAAGTGTAGGCTTCTCTAGAAAACAAATTTAGAAATGATTTACATTTTAAGCAACGTGGAGGGCCGAACAGCTGTTTATTATGTGTTGTTATTCTTAAAACGAAAACTGTGAGTGTAGAGAAGGGTTTTTTCCGATATACAATACATTTCTTAAGATAATTTTTTTAACATGTTCACTGCTAAGGATGTACATATGAGTTTTACACTGAATATTAAGAGAAGTGCATTGGATGTATTTTCAATACACAGTGAATTGCGTGCTTCGCACGCCAATCCGCGTATTGGAATTATTTTCAATACACAATGCATTGCGTACTTCCTACGCCAACTCCCGTGTTGTGAGTGTTTTCAATCCACAGTGCATTGCGTGATTCGCACGCCAACCCCCGTGTTAGGAGTATTTAAAATACACAATGCATTGCGTGCTTCGCACACCAACACCCGTACTGGGAGTATTTTCAATACACAGAGCATTGCGTGCTTCGCACGCCAACTTTATGCCTATGTGCTATGGTCGCACATGTGCGTCGTAAAATATTAGTGATTATTACGTAGAAAGGTTAAAAAAAAAAAAATAAAGCAATTTCTACTCATTTAGGCTACAATATAAAAAAATAAAAGGTCAGCTACAGACTAGCATAGGAAATACGAAATTTTCGTAGCAGTGAACTTGTTAAGGCGATCTTACACTAAAAATGGTAAAAATAAACAAAATTTGAAATTTGTTTTGTTGCTAATTTTGTTCTACATGTCTTTCTGCCCAAGAAAAATACTATATAAGTCATGACTCACCTGTATTTATACCAAAAAGTATTTGTTTTTCTGAGAAAGCGTCTTTTCGGCACTTGAACGTATTTACTTCAGCCTATTTTTCGTTATTGGACTTTGCACTATGAAGTTTTTGCTGGTGAATGTAGTCCCTGACTTGTTTAATAATATATGTAAAGAGGGGATTAAAGGACCTGTGTGATATATAAGCATTTAAAACTTAAATTACCAGTTATTTGAGTCGATGCAGTGTACTTCATGAGCTATAGAGGAAGTGTTCCAAAACCGACATACCATTTTGTTTTTGGAGTATTTTGAAGTATTTTAGTGTAAAATTTAAAATGTTAATTCTTGAATGTATACTAAATTTAGTATCTAGTAACTATTTGAGCTCAAAACTCTCAGAAGAATATTAAATCTCTAAAAAACGTAATTTTTATAAACATGAGTCGAACTACGGCATTTCGAAAATGGGTTCCAAAACCGACATACCCGTATTCCCAAGGAAAACATGACAAATAATAGACCTAACATTTATTGTAGCAATAATATTTATTTATATATGGTGATTAAATACAATAGTTAAAAGCAGTGTTATATTAGAAGGTTTAAAACTTAGTCTATTATTTACAATAATCACAGATGTAAATATCCTTATCTGCACCTGCACATAAATTATGGGCCCATTGGTTGCACATAACACATTGAACCCAAAGCTCCCCACTGTGATCTTCGCAAAAATGTCTTTCACAAAAAATACATTCAGCATCTGCATTATCCGGAGCAGTAGATTTTAGTTGAGGGTCATCAATGTCTTCGGATGAACTGTCGTCACCAGAATTTGTTAAAACTTGGTTTCTATTGAGTTTAATTGCCTTAACACTTTCGAAATTCAGTCTTCTCTTTTTCGTGCCTCTAGAAACACTGTCACTATTTGACACCCTTTTTTGTTCTTCAGTTTTATTTTTAGAATCTATCGATTGGGTCAAATCTTTTTTATATGGCGAAGATGTTATGATGGAAGAAAATGTTGCTTTACGACCTCTGGTGGAGCTTCTCTTTTTAATTGTTGGGACAGGAACAATTTGAAAAGGACTGGTTTCGTAAGAAGTAGATGGTCTTGCATGAAATGGAGATATTGCGATGGGAAGCTTGGCAAGGCTGGAAGTTGGACTTTCTTGCTGTTGTACATCCAATTCTTTCTCCAGTCGGTCTACATGAGGTTCTTGAGAAGAGTGACTGCCGTGTTCTTCTTGACCAGAAGGAAGAAAGTCAGCGTCTGTAAACAAATGTCTGTTTAATGGATACAGACCAGTTGCTTTAAATCCGTTGACCGCAATTTCTGCTGTTTGGCACCTCAAGTAGGCTTTTCCCAGCAGTTCTGCTATGTCATACTGAGAGACTGGCTTCCCGCTGGACCTCATCCACTGTCTAATTTCTTCAGAGTAGTAACTCTTTAAAGGACCCATAAAACTCTTGTCTAGTGGTTGAAGCTTATGGGTCGAGTGTGGTGGCAGTGAAATGATTTTAACATAGTTTTTCCTAGCTAAATCTATCAATTCAATGTTGCGTGTGTGGCTAAAATGTCCATCTAAAAGAAGCAAAATTGGATCATTCTCTGATGGTTTTGTTTTTGCAACAAAATGCACAAACCATTTCGTGAATAAATTCATTTGAACCCACCCAGATGGATGTGCTACTCCAATGGAACCGTGAGGAGCACCTTTCATCAACAAGTCAGACATATTTTTACGGGGGAAAATGAGCATAGGTGGTATAAACATACCAGCAGCACTCATGCAACAAATTAGAGTCACTAGAGAGCCTCTTTCTGCCGAAGTAATAGCACCTATTTGACGTTTTCCTTTTTTACCGATAATTTTGGGAACTCTACTCTGCACAATGCTGAGACCAGTCTCATCTACATTAAATATTCTGTCCGGTGGATAGCTATGTTCATCAAAACAAGCTTCCAATAAATCAAAATATTTGCAGACATTATCTCTGCTGAAGCCTCGTGCTCGTGCAACTGACGTTCCAGTTGGCGTTCGTAGTGACAACTCAGGATGACGACGTAAGAATAATTTCATCCACTTTCTACCTGCCATGATATTGTTGAAAGGATGGGTCAGATTATTTTTTATAGCTAACTGTAGAGCCATTCGTCGTAAATCTGTCCTAGATAAACCATAAAACGTTGCTTCCATTGTGAGGCAATAACGAACTAATTCAATTTCTAGATCGAAATTCAAAACTGGAGGTCTCCCGTGTTTTGTTATGGATGCCTCTTCTGGAGACCCATACTTTTCGTTAGCCAGTCTACGTAAAGTAGCTTGTGGAACTTTAAAGGTCTTCGACGCTTTAAGCCAGCCCATTTCTTTGTTCCGAACAGCTTTTATAGCCAAAGTCATATTAGCAGGTTCCCATTTCCTAATTTTGGCTCCTTTATTATTTTCTGGAGGCATCTACAACAGATTGTTACAGACTAATTAATTGTAATAACACTGTTAAATGTGATTAATGATCATTAAATGTAGTATAATAACGTTTTATTAAACAAACGTAGATTTATTCAACCATAAATAAATGTAGGTATGTCGGTTTAGGGAACCCACTAATGACGGTATGTCGGTTTAGGAACCTCATAAGACGTATGTTTATCCTCAATTAAACAAACACTGGTTAACATAAAAACAAATTGAAATATATATTTTGAATCCTTATTAAACCTAGAATAAGAATATATATATATAAATAACTACTCACCGTTCCAAAAAAAGTAACGAAGCACTATTCTAAAGCAGTATAAAGTTTTGAAATGTGTTGAATAAAACAAACGATCACTAGGTTGTAGGCACGCAATGAAATATGGCTAACTCTGTTTGCAAAGCATCATGGGACTTGTATGAACACATTTTAGCCGTTACCGGTAGATGGTAGCACTTACCAAACAAGATACCTTGGTATGTCGGTTTAGGAACCCTATGTCAGTTTTGGCGCACTTCCTCTACTTCAATGGGAGTTTTCCGAAAGTTTGAACTTCCGTGTTTTTTTTTTAGAAAAAATTTTACACTTCTAAATAATTACTTGTACTACAAGACTTATGTTTGTAAGTAGACTAGAAGAAAAATAAAATACATTTTAAAGTTGTCTCATACAAAAACTACCTATTGGTACACCATAAATCTACATAAATTTCAAAAAGACATAAATAACAAACAAAAAAAAAAATCAAAAAATCCATGACTATTTTTTAAGTCATATAAATTTAAAAATACCTCTGCAAATTAGCCGAATTTTGACGTTTTATTTCTTTTTACCTATAGTGAAATTTTGAAAAGTTAAGTTTATATTTTTGTATTTTCCTACACAATTCCTAACATAAACAAATTTGTACAAACATATACTGGATATTTCTTAAATAGGACGCCGAACTTCTGGAGTGGGTTCCTTACATAAAAATAAATAAAAAAAGATTTTATAACATGTGCCCTAAAACGGTTTGTTTTCCAGATATCCGCCATTTTGTTTTTTTACAAAATAATTCATATCTAGAGAGTTGTTTGACTGATTCAGTTCAAACATGTCATAAAGTTTAACCTGAAAATGGTCTGCCTCAGGAAAACTAAACTATTACATCAAATAATGCGTTTAAAAATGGCGGCAGTTTGAAAATTTCAAACCTAAATTACTCAAAAATCGTACATTTTAAGAAAAAATAATATGGTCCCATTTTTGTAGCCCTTTTGATTCCCTAGCGGATGGTGTGACTGTCAAAACAATCGGATGAAGGATAATAGTTAAGTTATTTGTAATAATTGGTTTGTTCAACCCGGCATCCTACACCAATACAGTAAACACAACAATGTTGTAAATACATAATACTGTTACTATCTTTAACTTAGTTATTCTCCTTCACCCGATTGTTTTGACAGTTACAACATTCCGTTAGGGAATTAAAAGGGCTACACAAAATGTGACTTGACACTTTTTGTTAAAACGTACGGGTTTTGAGTAATTTAGGTTTGAAATTTTCAAACCGCCGCCATTTTGAAACGCATGATTGGATATAATCGCTTATTTTTCTTGAGATAGAACACTGTCAGTTTACATTTTATGCTACGTTTGAGGTCAATCAAACAAACATTTATCTAGATATTAATTATTTTGTAAACAAAACTAAATAACAGATATCTTAAAAATGAAGTGTTTCATTGTACTTGTTTATAGGTACTTTTTTTATTTATTTTTGTGTAAGGAACCCAATCCAGAAGTTGGGCGTCCTATTTAAAAAACACCATAATCCATATTTAAAAAACTACCCTTTTCAGTGTTGAACCCCTTTTAAATGAAGTAATATCTTCTATTACAGTATGCATCATAACGTGAAACACAAATGCAAATGTGGGGAATAACTTCAATGTCCTTACTTTATTCTATTCCTAAAATTTGAATAAATATTTACTGGGACATTGAAACTGCCCCGATATTTTAGGTTCGTTTTAAATTATGAAACTGCCCTAAGAGTGCTGAAATTGCCACGAACGCATGTCGATGCGTTATTATTTTCGTCCCTGCGATATTATGGTAGTCGCTACGGGCCTAGGGAAAAAGGGTATTATTTTTGTCCCTGCGTCCTGTCAGTGACTGCAGTCTTCTAATAACTTCCACCAATATCAGGAATTACTAGCTGAAAAACTTTAGTGTAATACAATCGGTTGTATTATTAGGGGTTAGGTTAGGTTAGGTTCGGTTGTTGACGGCAGTTTTAGAAGACTGCAGTGACTGACAGGACGCAGGGACAAAAATAATTCCCTTTTTTCCCCAGTCCCGTAGCGACTATCTGGCAGGGCGCTCGGGGCAGTTTCATCGTTTCAAAAGTACCCAAAATTTCGGGGCAGTTTCACCCACTCCCATATTTACACGGTTGAATACTTGTTGGTAAAACCACATAAATATCAATATTGTGTTTAATAAAATATAACCAATACTATGTGATTAATTTAGTTATGGTTTTGTGATGAAATATTTAAATATCCTTAAATCATTTCAAATTTACAAACTGATTTACTACAATAATGTTGACTTTATTCTTCTTGCAGACATAATGACGTCGGCCGAGGCAGTCAACAAAAAGTTGAATCTCGAGAAAGCCACGAATTTCATGCGGCAATACCGTGATCCGCATTCCAGAGAGCTCAAGAAATTGTCCGCCAATCAGTTCATGGAAGTATGGAGTCATTACGATAGAGATGGTAAGTGCGTTTACTTTTATTTTGTAGGCTACTATTTGCAAGGCTTGTGTCATACAGCACGAGATAAACTACAGTCAAACTGCAACTATCCGAATCGATTTCAGAATTTCAACGGAAAAAAAATTAAGAACTTACTGCGATTTGCAAAATAGTGATTCAGTCTGCGCGCGCGATATTGCACATAGACTTAAAATTGGCGGGCGAAGCACTCAACGCTCTGTGTATTAAAAATTCTCCCAATACGGGGGTTGGCGTGCGAAGCACGCAATGCATTGTGTATTGGAAATACTCCCAATATACCGGTTGGCGTGCGAAGCACTCATTGTATTATGTATTGAAAATACTCCCAATACGGGGGTTGGCGTTCGAAGCACGCAATGGACTGTCCGTCGTCCGCTTTTCATAGTGTTCAGTGTCAAGCTCACATGTGCTACCTTAGCAGTGAACGTGTTAACGCGATGATAGTACTCCAACGTTAAAGTTATAAAACGTGTATACGCGACCGTAGTATGTGCGGATAGTTTACTCCAGTCGCGTAAATGCGAAGAAAATCCTGAAATTGGTAAAATAGACCCTTTTTTTTCGGAAAAATCCAACTATCCGATTAACTACGGTATCCAATATATCGGAAAAATTTTGATTATCCGAATGAGGTCCGGTTCCAATTGATTCGAATAACTGGAGTTCTACTATAATTAACTTTACAATTCTGAGAGATAGTATTCACATCACAAAACTGTTAATGAAAGAAAATCTTAGTATATACAGAGTGTTAATAAAGTCCATTTAACCCCTTTTATTATTTTTGTTATTGAAAATAACTTAACAAAACTTGATACAGGCCTATATCTTGTGTTCCATATCAGGACACATTTTTTGACACATCTAAACCTTTATGATTTTGGGAGGCTTGAGGGCGGTAGGGGGGGGGAGGGTAGCAATTTCAAAATAAAGGTAGGTCATGTAACACCATTGAAAAGCTTGTTAAAAGAGAAACAGAATGGCGCAAACTAGAGCTTAATATCTTGCTTCGTTTCAAAGTAATGGACAAAGTTCTGGAAAATGATATTGCTATCATAACATCAAATCAGGTTATTAATTTGTTTATATTTAAGAACAAGTAGGTTGTATGGTATTTTCGAGAACTTTAATTGCCCACTTTTATTTAAGGGTGTGCAATACTATTTGAGTGAATGCACCAAACTCTGTGAGCGTAGTCAATCTTGAGGAGGAGGCTGGCCGTATGCTATTGCATTAGTAAAATGCTAGAGCGTAAATAGAATATTGTTTTGTTTTTTTAAATTTACATTTTGACTAATAATGCTTTTTGTTTGCTATCAACTCCTATAAAAGCGACTGTACGAGCGTACGTACGTACGTGAGTAACATAAAATATTACAGCTGATTTCACCCAACATCTGTAAACCCAGAGTAGATTATAGTTTGGGGTTATGTTTACAACTTCAAATCGTTATAATTTCTTGTGAAGTAGATTTTTTTTTAATATGAGTTATAGAACTAATGAATTCTATAATATACGTTATAATATTTGCTTTGAGGTTATAAACTATATATAAATGCAACCTTTTATCATCAAAATATTTGTTTATACAAATTTAAAGAAGAATTAGACCTACCTATTCGTTTTACAGCTGATTTCACCCATCATCTGTAATATCTAAACAAACCCAGTGTAGATTATAGTTTGGGGTTATGTTTACGTAGGCCTTAATGTTGTTTGTAAATAGTTTGTTTTTTCAATTGTGTATTTCTAATGTGTATCTAATTAATCAGCCTGTGATTTTCACAGGGATTTACTAAGTTCATAATAATATTTATTTTGCAGAAAACTCCAACCAAACCAGGTAACAAAAGTAGTCCCTGTGTTTTCCTGTTTTCAAGCAATTTAACTGGAAATCATATTTTCGCCTTGTTTTATGTTCGTCTGTCTACGATATATGGTTTAAATATCCATGAACAACTTGAGTACATTACAAAATATGATCGTTATAATTCAATGAAAGGTACCGTTATATTGTGAATGCTACTGTATGGGTCCGTATCATAATGGTACTGCGTCCATTAATGAAATTAAAAATAGTAATGAAATCATTTCATTACATTTACAAACAAATACACTTACATTTGATAATGTTGGGACTAGCTCACCACAAAACTATTCTCCAATTCAATTTTCACTCTGCCCGTTTTGGGGCAGAGTGAATACTGAGTTGAAGGATTCCCAAAAGAATTTGTACATCTTTCCATATTGTTGTAGTATTTTGCCGATTTACAGAGAGATGTTGTAATAATTTACTATAGAGGTTGTATTAATTTAGACAGAGAGGTTGTATTGATTTACACAGATAGGTTGTATTGATTTACACAGAGAGGTTATATTTATTTACACAGATAGATTGTATTGATTCACACAGAGAACTTGTATTGATTTTCACAGATAATTTGTATTGATTTAGACAGAGAGGTTGTATTGATTTACACAGACAGGTTGTATTAATTTACA
>JAGFPH010001445.1:149830-165706 GCA_018207615.1 Philaenus spumarius
AAGCTACATACCAAATTTCATTCCAATCCGTTCGGTAGTTTTTGAGAAATCGTGATGAGTGAGTCAGTGAGTCAGTGGGTTTTGGCTTTTATACATATAGATTAAATACAATATATTAATCTGCGCATTTTGTTTTTTACACTACATTATGGTTCTGGTTCGTCTGGTTCTCGCAAATCGATCGAAACGTAAAATACCATAAAAGTACCCGGATCAAATCCACGTGGGGGATTTTACAGTGGGACAGCTTCTCATCCGAAGCTGACGGACAGGATGCAAACTGACGAAGTGAAGTTGTACATAATCCGAGGCCACAAGGTGACAAGGCCAGGGCTGTGGAGGCCGAGAAGAAAACAAATTCTACTAATACATTTCATACCCAAGGGCACCCCTTGCTAATTTCCATAGAAAGATGATCTATTTCAGTGACTCTTATGGTGACTGAACACGTATTTTTGGCGTCATTAAAATTGTAGAGGGGTGCTGAAAAGTCTTGAGACGGTTTAATATTTCTTATATAAGGACATATTTGAATGTATATGTGATTGAGGAACCTACTCTATGTATTAATACTATTTTATTAAGATTTTACAAAATGTATCTGCCATCTTGGATCCGCCATCTTGAATGTAACTATGTTTTTTTCATATGGGAAGGTGGTCATGTGATACATCATTTCGATGTAGAACTTCAAAAGAAAACCAACGGTGAAATTTGCACATCCATATCTTTAACCGAATAAAAATGGCGGCCAAAAAACCTACGAAATCGTGTTTTCCTATTTTGCCCCATTTTGCTGTACTATTTTTTTTTAAATATTAATTGTTATTCTTTTTAGGATTAATAATTAAATAAGCTTTCAAACGATACGCCACACAACGATATTTGGGAGTAAACATTTTTGAGTTACAGCCATTTTGATTTCTTCGAAATTGATTTCGATTGGTTCAACCAAACGTTGATTTCGACTATTTGTACTCTAACGTCATCACATTTTACTCCCGAATCGGTCTAAATTTGGTAGAAACATTGGTTTTGGTCGCTTGGACGAGTTTGTTAGCCGAAAAATGCAACGATCGGAAGCTCTTGTTTGACAGAAAGTAATAGTTTTTTGAGAATTTTCTTACTAGAATGAAATTTTTTTAGTTTTATATGAAAACAATATACAGGAGATTATCTTTCGCATTTTGGTTTTTTTACACGACCTTATAGCCAGACTAGTTCCCCGAAAGCTGGTCACGAAGTAAAGTACCCTAAAAGGAAATTAAAAATCGAGATTGTCCAATGCTAGTGATCTAGGGCGCAAGATCGAGGTGTACACTTTCAAACATAGGTTGAAGCGGAACGAAGAAATGCGTGAGCCGTAGCTGAAGATTAAGGGTCTGCTGTAGTGGCGGCCCATAAGTTTTTATCCCATAAGATCAATGTTAAATTTCAAACCATTTATTTCGTTTATTTTTTATCATAAATTGTTTGCAAGGTCTCATTTTAAGCACAGTCACGATACGCATCCGTTTTGCAATTTACATTTTTTTTAAATGCTTTTGATTTTTTTATGTAATTGACATTTTGTAAGTACAAAGTTTGAAATTTTTTCTTAACACAATAAAAATTAATAATGAAAAATAATTTGCAAGCCGGATCCGAAATTTTATAAAGAATATTCAGTTTTTTTTCAACACTCAATTACAAAAGATAGACTTATAAAATGGTTTGAAATGAGTTAATGTCAAAGCGTTCAGCTGCAAGAAATTGCACTGTTTAGATAGGGATACAGTGAGAAGCGGTTGCGTTTCCGGCTGCTTTCTCCTTTACTGGAGCAGACCCTTAAGATGCAAACAAACTACTAATATATTTCGTACACCAATTCCTCAAATAGTTGGTTGAAACCCTAAAACTTTCGCTCAAATCACGTCAGCGGTTCAGCTACTTGATGGAATTGTTTTTTTTAATCCTAATGATAGAAATGAACGCTATGACGCTCGTGTCAATTGTTGGTGGACTTCAGCTCAGTTCGGTCCAAGTTTGTTCCATTAGTTAATACTGATATTTGTCTAGCCATACAAACACAGAGAAACTTCCCTCTGCTGGTAAACTTTCTGTTTGGGTGTTTTGAAGGGGTGTTTGCTAGTGCCCGAGGATAAATTCAACTGAACTGAACGGTGTGTTTTACTTCACAACACTATCGATATACGTAAAAATAATTGCAGATATCCGCTGCTGCATCGATGCCAGTAAAACAAGTTTTCATCTCGTAGAAAAATCAAATTACGAAAAGACGTTACGACCATATTTTATACTGATCAGGCAGTAAAGAAAGAAGTCAATCTGAGTAATTTTAATAGTGGTGTAATAATTAAATTTACTTGCAAACTTATCAAACTTTTAGGTTAGCCCAGGTGCTAAGACATTACTGTTTGTAACTTTATAAATGCTCAACCAAATTTAAAATGTTAAATACCAAATACAATTCTAAACAATTTGTTTTTGAACTTTTAAAAAGGGTTTCAAGATAATTCGTTCTATTAAAAATGTTAAAGTTTTAAATTGAAAAATTTCAACTAAGATTGTCGTTTAAAATTTGAAATTTTAATTTAAAGGAAACTAAAGGGTTTTGTCCCCTGCTCGCTCCACTTGCCAACCCCCACCCCACCTCTGATCGCTTCGCGATCTTCAGGGGGCCCCGTTCAACTTTATTTTTTCGACTTGAATTCGACTTCATGAATTTGTTCGCTTGGAAGTTATGCAATACGTCTATTTTACGCAATAAATGTATTTAATCTATTCTTATTACTTTATAATTATGAGAAGAAGAATTAGAAAAACGTTTTTATATAATAGAAAGATTTACTTTTCTTCTTACTGACTCAACAGGGTCTGCTTTCCCCGCTAATTTTTCCAAGCCCGTTCCCTTGACAGTGGTTTCGCTAGATAGTAGCTATTCTTATTTACTTTATAATTATGAGAAGAAGAAGTAGAAAAAACGTTTTTATATAATAGAGAGATTGGTAAAATAGTATTCATTTACTATTTCCGCTGTAAGCTGGAGGCTGAGGCTACAAATATATTTCGTAGACGCAGGCCTTCGAAATTCAGCTCCTTTGTGAGTAGACCAATTTCCCAAATAGTTGAAACCTTAAAACATTTGAACTTTATTTTTAAAATTCGCTCAACTCAAGTCAGCAGTTTATCTGCATGGTCGAATTATTTATTGTTAACTATAGTCTATCCGCTCGACCGTGATACCTGACTTCTTGGAACTCAACGCCCCCTCCCTACCCTCTCGCCGGGCCTGCCGGTGGCAAACTAGTGGAGGGGGCGTTGAGTTCCGAGAAGTCAGGTATCACGGCCGAGCGGATGGACTATAGTTTTTAGGGCCTCTATACAGCTCTTTAAATCGTTGATATTTGTTAACTTTATCCAGATTCTACTTTAGTTTCATCGAATGGTTTTATTGCAGTAGTAATTCGGTTTGTTTTGTTATCAGTGTAATGTTTAGGAGCAATTCATGCTCTTCACATACCAGGCGATGACACCCTAACCAATTTTCGCCTAAAAATCCTGCTCTTACGTGTGGTTGGCATGCAAAACACAAACTGCCCCTCTAGTAAATTTGTATCATGACTACCTACATCTTCCGTAAATACCAGCATTAAACATTTTCTTGTAAACCTATGAATGTTTTTCTCGTTTTACCCAATGTGTTCACAGTTTCGGTCGTAGACCATTGTTGAATCGGTTTCATAAATATTCCTTTAATCCAACAACACAAAACACTAACAATACAATTTAGATCAGATAATCTATCCGGCCATTGTACGCGACCCTTCTTCCAATCCATACAACGGGACAATATTCGCTCGGTATTTTACGGGCTTGAACTGTGTGATGCGCTATGTGCTGGACAACCACATTGCATAAATTATATAAATAGCCTTCTGTCATCGTTTACGACCCTCAGAAATGTGGAAACCGTTCCCAGCAAAGGGATTTTACATAATACCTGACAGGGTTTCTTGAAATAAGTTTGCTCTCATAATTTATGTATAATTTTATAATACGTATCGAAGGTTTTAGTGAACAAATGTTCGTAAAAAAAGTGGAATTTTGAACATAAATAATACGATCACGTAGCTGAACCGCAGACGTGAGTTGAACGAATTAAAAAAATTAATTACTAAAGTTTAGGGTTTCAACCAACATTTAGGAAATTGGTACTCATGAAGGCGCTTATTATAGAATTGCTTCCCACCTTAGCCCCCGTCCCGGCTCTCACGGTACTTCGTTTTGAGAGTTTGCACCTTCACTCGAGGCGTCATTGGATCAGAAGAGATATGGTAACTCCCCGACTTTGAAGCGGGTACTATTATAGTATACTAGTAGTTCTGTGGACAGTAGACCTCGCTCGTTGAAATAACAAATGTGGTTTTGAGCTTAGGAAATAGTGTGCCGGTAAGGAAGGTTTAGCCAGTGAAATATTATTTTGAAATTCAGGGGTTTCTAGTTCTCGTTTTTTTCTTTTCTTGAGCTTGAACTGCTAAAGATTTTCTTCTAGGGGTATTGTGTTTTATTTAGGTTAATAATGCGTAAGGTAGCTAAAAATATCGCGTTATTGAGGAGAAACATAGAATTAAATATTTACATACTTAAATAACCAAAACTTAACAACGTATTTACAGTTCCATATCATATTCCAATATTAGAAATAATGAAAACAAACGATGTTAAAGCGTCGTGATAGTGATCTCAACCCATGTACCAACTTTTCCCACGCTGTCCAACGGTCATTTTTTGTATGTCCTTTATCGCCGCGAGGTTTCATTTGTTTCATCTCATTTTGTAATTCAAGTAAAGCTAAGTCAAATACTTTTATGAAATAATAATTTACAAGTACAGTATACAGTTCAATTCTTTGATTTATTCTCTACACTTTATTTCAATAATATGTAATTTTTGGGCAAAATATATATTCCTAAATTACTATTCAAAACAGGCCTTGTTTTGTTAGCAGCCTTGTAGTAGCAGTCTTGGTGTTTTAAAATTAAGAAATTTGAAATTGATAAAAATGTTAATACAGTTCTATTTAGAACCAAATTACGAAACTTTTTTACATTTATGAAAAAAAATACAAAAAATTTTTACTACTTTTTATGTAGGCCTTAAGTTGAACTTTTTCCTTTCGTTACTGAACATGCTTGTTTCTTGAGCTAATAACTTTGTTAATTTTACTGCAATAATTTTTTTTCACTGGCATATTTGAATTCTTTGAACCTTTATCTACAAAAAAGCTATGGAACACGTTTGAATTGGTTTAGAATAAACGTATACAAACATGGTTAAAATACAAAAACATGGACGATTTTTAACAAATTTGAAGTTTACGGCCATTTTTTGAGCTTACCGTTATAGATATGAAAACAAATCAAGAATAAAATTTTGTTGAAATTTTTAGTTTTTAAATTCGACTTACGGTTAAGCCAAAAACTGGCTTTGGAAAAAAGCTTACACTGAGAGAAACGGTCCGGCCGCCATTTTTATTTTATTTAAGGGGTTAAGAAGAAAAAATGGAAAAAAAACTGTATATATACATCGCTTGGCCTAGGAATAACGAACATTCTTGCAAAAAATCATCAAAATCGGTCAAGGGGTTTGGCCGTAAGTTGAGCTAAAACGGAGACCTGGCTTCACTCGGTCAATGACATTTTGATCGACCTTGGGGATACAGACGGGCTATAAATAAAGTCGTGTAAAACGCAAAATGACAGCCTATATTTATATTCTTAGATAAAACACAAACAAGTTTCATTTTAGAACGAAAAATTTGAAAAATGTTACTTTCGGTAAAAACATGCTTAAAGTTATCGAATTTTTTTTTACCGACGAACTCGTCAGAGGGACTTAGAAAACCAACGAGTGTACCAAATTTGGTCCAAAACGGAGGTAAAATACGGAAGAAGTGAGAACACATACAAGCACACCCACATAATATATGTACATGTAAAGTTTTTAATGACACCCCAAAACGTGTTCTGGGTACCATTATCGGTGCTCCAATTTTGAGCTTAGGTCTCACCGTAAGAGTCAACGCAATATATCACCTTTAAAATGGAAATTCGCTAATGCAATCTTTAAAAAATAAGGAAAAACATTTAGAAACAGTAAAACATAGAGTGGTTACAAAAATCTACCAAAATATTTTCGTTTGTTTTTAATAGTAAAAGTATTGAATTATGTAAATTTGTAAGTTTCAAATGTGATTTCGATTTTGAAAACAATAAAATATATCAATATATTAAAAGTGTACGAGCCAACGTCTACAGATTACCGAAGCCGCTCAGTGCTTTTTCAAGCGCAACAAAAAGTGCTTAAAAATCTATATTTTTAAAGATTTTTAGAGGTATCAAAGTTGGTAAACTTCTTTGTCTCTCATAAGGGTTCGATTGGTAATACAGCAGGCCAAATCAAATGAATCATATCTTCATAAATAGGGTTGGGTTACCAATTAACACTACAGGTAGATTTTAGTTTTCTAAGCTTTTTTTAGATCCAAAAAATAACAAAATTCTTGGGCTCCATGCTCCTCCCAGAAAACTCATAAAATAAAATTTTACAATAAAGATAATTGCATCCAAGAAACTAGTCATGAATAACCTTTTTTATTACGACTACAGTAAATAATGAAGTGTGATAGGTGGGGAAAACAGAACATTGATTCTTCTTTAGTACCGAATGAATCCTTTCATACTGTTAACAAATAGAAAAAGCAATGCGTAACGAAAAAAAGTGTGATTAATTGGTTGCTATGGTATGGCAAATATAAAATACGTGTAACGAAAAAGCGTTACCAAATCGGTTGCTATGGCAATGCATGTAAATACATCCGAGAAACATGGGTTTTGGTTCATCAATTTAAATTAAGAGACTACCGGTTCCGTCCGGCGTAGTTCAGATATTATCGCCAAGCGCTGAAAAACATTAAATAAACATAAAATATTCGTTCATCAGTCTAGGCCTAACCTAAAATTATTGTATGTATATTTAATTTATTTTACCTGCCTTAACGGCAACGTACATACAATAATTTTAGGTTATTCCTAGAAAGCAATCTTAAGTCTAGGCCTAACCTAAAATTATTGTATGTGTGTTGCCGTTAAGCCAGGTAAAATACATTAAACATACACACGTTAATTTTAGATAAAGCCTAGCCGGACTGATGAACGAACATTTTATGTTTATTGAATGTATTTATAATGAATGGACATTTAACTGTGTTTACCATCTTAGCTTTGATGTTATAATTAATTCTATACCTTTATTGTGATGACATTAAACTTATAGAAGTAGTAAAATATATTTGTATAAAAAACAATCTAATAATAAACGGCAATTTAAAGTGTAAAATTATGTGTGTATGTTACCATTAAGGCTGGTAAAATAATTGAAGAAAATCGTGATGAACTTCGTTCCTGACGGGGGTCCCACGACCGCAAACATTAACTTTTTTCCCCTGAAGGTTTTAAATTGCTCTAAAGCCCATATGCAAGTTTCGTATATTTTTCATTTATGTTAGCACATAAGCGCCTTTTGGAGCTTCGCTGAGGCTAGCAAACTGGTTTTGGACGGTAATGATTCATGGTTTTGGACGGTTTAGGTAGAAGGCAATCAAAAATAGCAGTTTAGAAGTCTAGTCCAAATTAGTTTTTCTTCAAAAATACAGTTTTGTTCCTGGTAACACTAGCCCCATTTTTGATTAAATTCATTTAGAAAATTCATATCAAATCATTTTCCATTATACAATATGAATATTCACTTTAAAAAAATACGTTAAAATTATCTTCTGATCCGTGGCCGCATGGTCGAGGTGCAAACAAATTCTACTAATACATTTCATACACGCAGGCAGCTATTCAGTGCCTTCGTGAGTAGACCGATTTCCCAAATAGTAGTTTGAAATTGTAAAACATAGGCTTCAAAACTAAATTATGTAAATTCGTTCAACTCGCGTTACCGGTTCTTTTGCGTTATCATCCTCAAACAAGATAGTAACAACTTTTCAATTGATGATAGAACGATTTTTTTAAACATTATCTAACTAGTACCATAGATCATGAATAATAAATAGATCTTGCATCCATACGGGGGTTGTGTGCCGGAAAAAAGGTGTTCGCGAAAATAGTACATGATCGCGCCGCGAGGTAGCGCTAGGGAGGAAGCATTGTAAGCATTGGTGTTTCCAACCAGCTTCCTTCGTTTCACCAATAGATAGCGCCAAAAAAGTCGAATTTCCAGTGGAACAAAATATTGCATTAGATCGGAGTTCTAGTACCAAGTCGAATATCGTACGTGTGAAACGATGGGATTGACCTGTAAAATACATCTAGAACCAAGAACTCGTTATAAGAAACGGGTTGTTAGTTCGATCATCAATCTTCATTTCTGACAGTTACAATATCAGACGCTCAGCGTTTGGGTTGTTGGAATTATTATTTCGTTGTCTCATTGCATGTATTACAACGTTGTAGTAGGTGCAGTTACCAGAGGGCTACGGTCCCTGCTCGCTTCGCTCGCCAACCCCCACGGTGACTCCCGCCGAAGCAAATGCAAACAGGTTATTTTATATAAATAGGCCCTACTATTAAATTCTAATATGTCTTATTTATTTTAATTATGATGTAACAGTGGTTTCTTATTTTTAAATTCCCTAATTTATCAAGTTGTTATTCTCTAGTTTTAAGGAAAGTATAGCAATCAGCATTTTTACTACATTTTCACCCCTCAGCAGCACTCGACAAAATGTCATTCTATGATAATTTTTTTTATGTATGTTGCAAGAAATAAATGTGCACATTTTCAGCTCACTAACTTTAAGGAAAATATAAAAATAAATGTTTATTGTTTTAGGGGTTGTTATCTCATTTACACCCCTTAGCAGCACGCAAAAAAATGCAAATCTAGTTTACTTTTTCTATTTATCTTGTACGAAACAAATGTACAAAATTTCAGCTGGAAATTAAGGAAATTATAACAATACATATTTATTGTTTCAGGGGGTTTTAGCTATTTATAAAAATGAATTCTAGCATACTTTACTCAAGGATAGTGTAGATTTTTATTAGTAAAACTATTTTTTCAATCGGTTTAGTAGTCCCAGCGATTACTCCCTGCAAACAAACAAATAAACAAACGAATGTTACCACTTTATAATATTGCTGGATCCACTAGTTTTAAATATTTGTAAATGTAAATAAAAATATCAGCTGATTGATGTACAGTGTTGACATAATCAGCTGTATACTCTAATATTTCCATTAACACCTGATATCATTATTTAAAACGTGTAACGTACACGGAGGACGTATATTTGACCACATATTTAGAGTTTCACATGGCTAGTTTATCAGCCGTGGGCCTTTAAACCCACTTATAATTTACCACACCCGACAACCAAACAAAAAGAAATTACATAAAGACCGAGCTCCATGGGTGATACATTGATTGATTCAGGTAGTGACGAAATAAACATTCAAAACTTAACAAAAATGATTGGTTACAAGAGTTAGTAAAATTAAAATTGTGATTTTTTTAACCATATATTTAGATTATAATATCTATAGAACTAATAAAAAACAAGCTGAACTTTTACATGTTGAATCTCCACGTGGGGTTTTAATTCAGTCGAGGGCAGTGACGGATCTAGAACTTCATCTAGGGAGGACAATACTGTCCAGGTACGCAAAATAACTGGTAGGTTTTGGGGGTACCCAGAAAATCTAAAAACATGTTAACGCAAAACATTGAATTTGAATGGAAATATTCTGGTTGTCAACCATGTTTTACTTTTTAAATTCTTCTTTTTTTATTTTACTGGTGCCTAAAAACTTTGGTTTGGCACTAGCCTTAGTACAGGGCAATTTTGATTGTTTGCTTCAAAAAATATTTTTGTAAATAGGTGCTATTACTTGTTACATCTCCAACCTTTCAAGTTAAATATCATCAGTCATGTTAATTTAATAATAAAATACAAAGTTACAAGAAGTGCTTAACTCGTTGTTCTAGATCAGACATGACGTCTTTGATGTAGAAATAAATTGCAACAACTACAACAAACGTCAAATTGTGGCAACGGCGAGCTTTTTGTTCGGAATTAAGTAGCGCCTCACAGTCAGTAACTTGGCGTGGAAAAGACAGTTTGGCGGATAAATATGAAATAAAGCAATACAAAGTACAGAGAAGGGAATATTTCATCCAATATAAACGCAAACAACAATAAGTGTGGCGTATAAGGATCTTAACTTTATAGAGACGGGAGTAAAACTTGGACAATATTTGTGTGAACTAGCTTTGGTTCATTCTACCATATCTTAAAACTGTTTGCAGTAATTACAAAGTTTATTTATGAAGAAAGTTAAAAGTATATTTTACTTCAACTGGAGAATACAGTAGTATACATTACACAACAACTGCTTTAACCAATCCTGTAATAAATGCAACTACAATGATAAGTGACTGGTTT
Source organism: Philaenus spumarius (assembly GCA_018207615.1). Taxonomy (NCBI): domain Eukaryota; kingdom Metazoa; phylum Arthropoda; class Insecta; order Hemiptera; family Aphrophoridae; genus Philaenus; species Philaenus spumarius. Next base: position 160,344 of record JAGFPH010001445.1, read on the forward strand.
TATGCAACTAACCCATTACTCGTGGGTTACCCAGGAATTGTATACATTTTAATAAGTGTAGTAAAATTCTTTTTCCTACAGCTGTCTAAAGTTCCATCAGGGTTGGCGTGCGGAGCAAGCAGGGCTAATATTCAATACAAATATTTAACGCAGCTCACATTTTTATTAAATATTTAGTATATTTGTTGTTGTTTTTATGTTCAACAGATGCTGCTGTTTTTCAAAAAGTATATAAAACATACTTGTATTCAAATGTAATGTTGTGTCACAATTTCAAAATAATCGATAAAGAACTTTCGGAAATTTAAGATTTTGAACAAACGTTTACATTTGTATTTATATAGACATATTTTTCGGTGGCGTCTCCACAGCGCTGAGGCCATAAATTATCAAAGTTTCTGCTCAGCGATGCAGAAGTGACGAGGGTTAATATCTTCAAATGCCGGGCTCAATGAGTTTAGTCGGTGAAGGAGTAAATATTTGTCATATTTTATTAAACTAAAAATACAATGATACTTTAGAATTCGAGGAGTATTAGGTTAGATAATGTCTGCAATGAAATGTATATGCAAAATTTGCGTCATTCCATTGCTGATCATCTACTATGCTCCGTTGGGCGCACGCCATTACCACGGTTCGTTGTTTTTGTGAATTCCAAATCGGCTGTCAAAACTGTCAGATTGTGCCAGGTAGCCCGTTCGGCGCTGTGGAGACTCGGCGCTGTGGAGACTCGGCGCTCTGGAGACGAATTCGTCGCGTTCTACTTCTGATTCTTTGTAAGGGAATTTTTGTGCGGGCACTGCAGTTACGTTGTTCTAGTGCTGATATTATTTATAATTTTTGTACATTTTTAAATTGTGTTTTCTCTCTCTCTTCTTTTTCCATAATAATTATTATTGTCAAGTTATGTTGTGCACGACTCGTGTCCACGCACAGGCCCGTGTCTATGTAGGCACTAATCCATAGATGTATATTTTGTTTGATTACTTTTATGTAAAATTTGATTTATGGAATCTACATAAATAAAAATGTAAATGTTTGTTTATTCGAAATCTCAAATCTCCGAAAGTTTTTCACCTATTACTTTGAAATTTTTACTCAACATTACATTCGCATACAAGCAGATTTTTTAATACTTTTTTCTTAAAAGATCTATTAAACCTAAAAACAAAAAAGTATACTAAATACTTAACAAAAATGTGAGCGCCATTAAATATGTTTATTGACTATAATAATAACAGTAATCAGCTGTTTGCTATAATATTTCCATTAACACCTGATTTCAAACTTTGAAACAATTATTTGTATTTCTAACTTTTAGGTTAGGGTTTTGTAAAGAGCGCCACCTGTTGGACGTAAAAACAACATAAACTATAGTAAATATTGTTTGGAAAAGAGGTCGCCATAATAGATAAATTATTAAATATGTTTAGTGTTGGGACATCAATCAGTTGTTTGCTCAAATAATTTTATTAACAGCTGATTTTAAAATTTGATAAAATTATTTCTATTTCAAATTTTTAGCTAGAGTTTTGTTTAAGTGTAGACCTGAGCTTTGCCGACTTTTTTAACCTTTATTATAACTGATGGTATAAAATATACGAAATAATTTGATTTATACATTTAACATTATTTACCATCTTACCTTTGAGATTATTAATAATCCTAACCTTAAATGTAAAGAAAACATATCATATGTGTGTGTATAGAAGAATCCAAAGGTCCATCGAAAAACGGCATTTGCATAATTTCCTACACTTTGTTTATTTATCAAAGTAATCAGTTTGTGTCCGTGGTTACACTCGATTGGACACGAAACGCTTGATTATTATAAACACCAACCAGTGAAGTTTCACAAACTTCATCAACTAGACTAAATATTGTGGTGGGGGGGGGGGGGGGGATTGTATTCAACATTAATCCCGTTTCAAAGTCGAAGCAGATTAAGCAATTACAGAGCACTTTCCAAAGGGTTTTAGTGGCTAGGCTTTGTAATAATGGTCAGAGATCGATGTTAATAATAGTCCAGCTCAACACCGGCAAACTGAATAATTACGGAATCCAAATTGTTTATTCGCGAATTTACACAGGCAAGATGGGCAGTGACTCTTATGGTGAGACCTAAGTTCGGGAGTAATAAATAAGCTCCGATCATGGTCTCCAGAATTCGTTTTGGGATGTCATTAAAAATTATACATATATTATGTATATACGTGTTCGCATACTAGCGGCCTCATTTTAAGTACGATTTGGGGTTCCGATTCGGTACACACTTTGGTTGTTTAGGTCGCTCGGACAAGTTCGTTAGCCTAAATTCCAATAACCTGTAGCACGTTTGTTGACCGGAATTAACTGTTTTTTTTTTAAAATAATTTTCGTACTGAAATGAAACTTTTTTGGGTTTTACATAAAGAAATATATGTACCATGTTAATTTGCAGATTTTGATTTTTTACACGACCTTGGTTCCCCTAAAATCGACCAAAACGTAAAATACCATAAACGTACCCGGTTCAAATCCACGTGTGGGCCACATTTTGATCTGAGGCCGACGGCCGAGTTTCTAAGCTGCGAGCGAAGCGAAGGCCACCTAAGGCCACCAAGTCGAGTTGAAAAGTTCGTTAGCCAAAAAAATCCAACAACTTGAAGCACGTATTTTTTTTTAAATGAAGTAACTATTTTTTGATATTTTTCTTACGAATATGAAATTTTTTTGGGGGTTCTATATATTCAGCTGTTTAAAATGAATTGGTGGGTCCGGTACTCCAAAAATCGATAATCGAAATCGACTCCTAGATCGGGTCATTTTCAAGATAACAATCTGAGACTCAGCATAAATGTTTAAAATATATATTTTAACTCCTACGTCAAGTTTCAATTTGATATATTAAAATTCGGCCAATTTAGAATGAGACAAAGCTTCATAATATGAATAAGATGTCCCCTTTTAGTGATTTCCCCTGCTGCAAAATACATTCCTGCATTATCGAATTTTTTCCAGACAAACCATTGCTCGGACGAAATAAATACATACGACCTTTTTTGTTGAAAAATACCTCCCTTACACGGTGGTATTTTTTATTTTTCCCTATCTTCATCTCAGCTCAAAATATAAGGATAATCGAAAACAAAAATGATAATCGATTTTTTTTTTGACTTTGGGAAATCGATAGACTGGTAAACTTTTTTTGTGTTAATCTACATAGTTTAAGGTACTTATAAAAAAAAAATCAGCCGTAATGCAAATTACTAATAGTTGTAACCTATACCGACTGGGCTAGTAACATAGTGTTGCAAAACAAATTCCCAGTAGCGAAGCACGGGTATTCACCTAGTATAGATAAAAATATGTAGGATATATTTTGCACATTTTGTTTTTTGTACACGACATTATGGCTGGCTTTTGTCTCTAAAAATCGATCAAAACGTAAAATACCACAGAAGTACCCGGTTCAAAACCACGTGGGGCATCTTCTGATCTGAGCCTGCCTGCCGAGTCTCTACGCTTCGAGCGAAGCGAAGCAGTTCATAACCCCGGGACCGCAAGGTTGAGGTGTAAACTCGCAAAGAGTGAGTCCAAGCTGGAGGCTCAGGAGCAAACAAATGCTGCTAATATATTTTGAACACATAATCAGCTGTTCAGCGACTTCGTGAGTAGACCAATGTCCCAAATTGTTTGTTGAAACCCTAAAATATACGAACTTAATTTTGGAAATTCGCTCAACTCACGACAGTGGTTCAGCTGCGTGGTCGAATTATTTATTGTTTATACGTCCTAGTTTTCATCTTTTCATCAGTTTTTTGATTATGTGTCGTACAACGTTAATGGATTTCTGAGATCAATATTTAATTGCACATTAATATCAATAAATTAACTTTAGATTCAGGCAATCATTAATTATTATTTAAGTAAACAATGTTAGTTGCCTAGGTTAAGGGTATGCAATACCACTCTATTAAAAGCATCGAATTCAGTGAGCGGAAACAAATTTGAGAAGGCTGGCCTAAGATATAACTTTTTTTAAAGCACTCGAGCAAGAGTAGAATATCTCTTGTATACACTTTCGTTTTTACTAATACCGGTCTTATTTTTAGTTTTCGTCATGTGCGCTATTTAAATTTAATATTAGTGAATAATTGGGGTATGATGATTTTGAATCACTTAATTAAATTTGTGTAATATATTTTTGTAAACCAATTTATTAATACTAGTAGTACCTATGGATATTAAAGGTATGGATATTACAATTCTGGTTCCATTCTTTGTGTTTTGTAGCAGATTCTCCCTAGAGCAAATAATGCATAATGCTCTACGACGAGTCAGGACAAACCCATTTGTATATAGGCTTATAGATATTAAATATTATATTATTAGTGTTACTTAATAGAAATAAATAATTAATTTTTACGTAATTTAATTAAATTCAATAAATACATTTAGAAAAATTATTAGTACTGGTGAAATAGAAAAAGAGGTACAGTTTCACAGAATAAAACAAACCCCCTTAAAATCCAGAGCACCTAGGGCCCGGGAGGAAACTCCGTACCAAATTTCATTCCAAACCGTTAGGTATTTTTTTAATAATTTTGACCCCCAAACCCCGCCTAAAATTTCGAATGTTTTTAAAACCTTTCTTAGCGAGCACCTAGGGCTCTAGAGGAAGCTACATACGAAATTTCATTCCAATCCGTTTGTTTTTTTTAGTAACTCTGACCCCCCAAACCCCCTAAAATTTCGAATGTTTTTGAAAACCTTTCTAAGCGAGCACCTAGGGCCCTGGAGGAAGCTACATAACAAATTTCATTCCAATCCGTTTGGTGTTTTTTTTAATAACTTTGACCCCCTAACCCCCACCTAAAATTTCGAATTTTTTGAAAACCTTTCTTAGCAAGACCCTAGGGCCCTGGAGGAAGCTACATACTAAATTTCAATCCAATCCGTTTGGTTTTTGTTAGGTACTTTGAACCCCTATAACCCCCTAAAATTTCTAATTTTGTAAAACCCTTTCTTATCAGCACCTACGGCCCTATAGGAAACTACATACCAAATTTTATTCCAATCCGTTCAGTAGTTTTAGAGAAATCGTGATTTGGTAAATTTGACCCCCCAAACCCTCTAAAATGTCGAATGTTTTTGAAAACCTTTCTTAGCGAGCACCTAGGGCCCTGGAGGAAGCTACATACTAAATTTCATTCCAATCCGTTCGGTGGTTTTTTAGTAACTTTGACCCCCCCTCAAACCCCTTAAAATTTCGAATTTTTTTAAAACCTTTTTTAGCGACCACCTAGAGCCCTGGAGGTAGCTACATACTAAATTTCATTCCAATCAGTTTGGTTTTAGTTTTAGTATCTTTGACCCCCCCA